>VDFB02107830.1:0-24788 GCA_007258455.2 Sequoia sempervirens | reverse complement strand
GTAATACCAAAAAGTAAAATTGATCATAAGTTTCTAAGTCAAAAGGAGATGGAGGTTGAGTTTGGTTCAGGTAAGACACGAAAGATCAAGTTTTGTCTATGTGGAGTTGAAATTGAGTTAGGAATTATTAAGACTAAGGTAAACCTATGGGTCACCCAGTTAGGATCTTATGACCTCATCCAATGAATGGTTTGGTTTTGGGAGCATCAAGCCAGGTTGGATTGCTACAATAAGAAGATTGAATGTCTAGATGATCAAGGGAGACCTGTGACTCTCCAAAGAATCTAGAGAACTTTAGTGCTAAGAATGATCTCAACCGTGCAAGCTAATAGGGTAGGAAGGAAGGGAAGAAAGATTTAAATAGTGAAGGTAGAGGAGGACAGCGAGGACCCAACTCCTAGCTTTGAAGATCATCTAATCCTCTAGGAATACCATGATGTCTTTCCCAAAGAATTTCCAAGATTGCCTCCTATTGTGTAGTTTTTTCACACACGCCTCACTGAAAGTAGGGACCCTCTTTCGCTTTGGTTTTGGTTTTTTGACCCTTTCTTTTTGAGGTTTTGTCTTATCTTGGCATGTGCTTAAAAGTTTATTCTAATTGCTTAAGTGTTTCCCCAGGTTATTTATTGAAAATCCTAAGTTTTGGACAAATTTCGGGCTCTTGCTCGAATTCACGATTTTCCACCCTAGTCAGATTTTCTCGAATCCCGCTTGGACTCCGGCTAGACCCGGTTGTTCGGGGATTTTTGGTATTTGCGGATTTCCACGTGGGCCGGATTTTCCCAGATTTTTCCCTATCGTCGACTTTCTGGGTTTTCTGACTGTCCTATCGATTGCATTAATGGCTTTGTGCGTGCTTTGAAGGATTTATTTAACTTGGTTTTTGGGATCTTTTGTGCCATCTTTCTTGTTGTTGTTGTCTTTTTAGCCAGGGAGTGCTTTCCTACGATTGATTGACTTCGTTTTAGGGCGTTTGGGTTTTAATTGATCGATTTAGTGGTGATTTCTTATGCATTCCTGCATCTATTCTTTGTGGACGCCATTGGGCTTCACATTTGCTGCTTCTGAGATCGACTCTCGTGTCACAATGGTATGTTCTATTGCCCTACCTTTGTTTGAGAATTATGAATGACACGTTGATGATGTGAGAGCCTGTGTGATTTGAATTCCTACGTTTTTAATCATTTCATGCTAGGGTTGTTTGGTATTGCGTTGTTTGTCATCTCCTAGGTGAGTTTTCAGCTCATTTATCTATCTACATTTTCATGAGTCTTGCCTGAGAGTAACTAGTAAACCGTAGTGATGAGTTAGCAATTGAAACAACTGAATTCGAAGCTTGCCTATGCACTAATGGTGGATGAATAGGGTTTCAAACTTAGGGCAAGGCCATGTCAGGTTATTTTGTCTTAAAATTGACCTAGAATGTAAATAAAATCTATGAAGGGTCCATCTCTGACTTGTCCTGAGTTAAATTGTTGAAATTCATGATTGATTTGATGTTTGGGTAAAATCGTGACTATCCATCCCTTTTGAATTTTCTTCATCGTGACCCTTCAAAGTCAGAGAGATGTCATATCAATCACCCTGTATTTTTCCAACAAGCCTTCCTAAGTTCGTATTTGATCACTGAGACCTTACCCCGAAAGAAAGTCTCTCATCGACATGCATTTCCTTATGCACCATCGGCAAGACAAGCCCTAGTTGGTAGGAGGTCATAGCGGGCTTTGTTAGTTATACTGATATTCTTTTATTTTGGCGAGACCCTACTCCTTTGGTGAGACCTTTTGGCGAGCTCACAACTCTTGCCGACACCTTCACTTTCGGCGAGACTACCGGCGGTCGCCAAGACTTCCTAGCGACATCTTCCTTTCTTCGTGAGCTCAGATCTTCCTTTGGGGAGACCACATGTTGTCGGCAAGAGGTTATACTGATGGGACTTCATTTCGGCAAAACATTACATGGTTGCCAGGACCTCTGGCCGAATTCAAACCTATCACCGGTCGGCAAGACACAGCAACTTCGCTAAGACCTCATATTGAAAAAACTTTAGTCTAGTCGAAGTGTTTGCTTGGACCCAGAAAGTCAATGAGACAAAGAGGATTCACCAGGACCTTACCCCGACTACCCTTTGGTCGTATCGATATATTTGCTATATCGTCGGTCAGCAAGACATACCCCACTCGATGTGACCTCATTCCGAATGAAATTTGTTTGGCCGAAGTACATGCTTTTGCACCGATTGGTTCAAAGTTTTGACTTATCCGCAGATTTCCGTCGAGTCTATATTTCTCTGAAATCTAGTGTCTCTCTGATTTCCCGAAATTCCTCTTTGGCTCATATTTCGCGGATGGTATTGAAACCCCAAATTTTTTGTGGTCATCTCAAATGAGTTTTAATAACACCTTGACTATATGAGGTTCATTTGACGATATATTGATGAATTAACCTTCCCTTTCCTATGGTTTTTATTATGATTTCCCTGTTGAGTGCAGGCTGAATCTAGCAAAGCAACGGCTGGGTCTTCAATGTTTGACGCATAATGAATTAAAATGGACATTAAGAGAAAGATCCTTGAGAGTAAAATCACTTATGTCTGTTTAGAAGTCACAGATACAAATGTTGGCCTCTAGGACTATGAAGAATTTAAAGGAAGGATGGCAGCCGAAGATCTTCCCTTAGTGACTAGAAGGATGATGGAATCAGGATTATCACATGTTGCTGGTCTCCCTTTTGCGGTGCAGTGTTATGATCTAGTCTTGGAGTGTGCAAGGCACTATGATCAGGACACACAAAGGATTATTGGTCCTCAGGGGAGGGTTGTAGCAAATCTCAACCCTGTATCCATTTCCCAAACCTTTGATATGCCAGATAGGTCTCATGTGGTGGGGTCCACCATTGAGGCAGCTCAAGAGTTCTACGATGAGCAGACTATGAAGTCACAACAACTTATCAATTCTTGGCTAGAGAAACCCAAGTCTCATTATTCCAGATTGCCCAAGCAGCTATTCCGAGCAAAATTCAAGGAGTACTATGATGCCATCACATTTCTTAGCAGGGTAGTGGGATTGAAGAGTGCTGGGATGTTCAAGAATTGGATGTGCCATATGATCATTAGGATGGAGTAGGAGAAGATTAACTAGCATTGGGCACGAGTCATTAGCCAAGTAATTCACAAGCAGTTGTCTAATGTGTTGCAAACAAGGACCTTCACAATGACCTCATATTTGGTCTATGCATTTGCTAGATTCCATCCCTACAAAGGATTGAGCACAAGGGGCACGTTTGGACAAGACATCATCTATGAGTTTTACCCTCAATTGTATTTAGGGAGCTCGGACTATAGAAGGGAAAATGATGTGTTTACCATGTATATCACCAGAATGCTTCAGGAAGCAGAGCATGCCAGGATTTCAGACTAGGCTAATGAACTCATCAAGAAATATGGGGCATAGTTTATTTAGTTCCCAACTTTCTCCTACATTCGGATTGATGGCTGCCAAAGGGCCCCATACAGACTTCCAAGGTATCCCACTGATCACATTATATTGTTGGAAGTAACTAGACCGATTTATGACTTTGATGCCATTGTCAAGAAGGACAAGCATAAGACTGGATATGGTGGAGACTTCCCCTTGAGGATTGGTACTGGAGAGGTTTGTCCTTCCATTGGTTCCACCCAGGCTTCAGAGCAAGAAATGAGTACTTTTGGCTTGTCTTTCCACTCCAAGAGGTCCAGGTTTGATATCACGAGAGAAGCTCAAACGAAGGCCAACAAAGAGTATTGCCATAAGATGAATTTTGGGGACTACTGGGCCAACTGTAGCGATGAGTTTG
Organism: Sequoia sempervirens; assembly: GCA_007258455.2. Lineage (NCBI taxonomy): Eukaryota > Viridiplantae > Streptophyta > Pinopsida > Cupressales > Cupressaceae > Sequoia > Sequoia sempervirens. Next base: position 20,954 of record VDFB02107830.1, on the reverse strand, counting down.
AGGTCAGGAAGAAGAAATTCTCCTAGCTTCCGATCGAGTCAGTTCGATTGTATAATGTAAAGGAAGTTCCTGATCAGCTTGAAGATGATGGAAACTTGATCCAAGATCATGCTTATGAGGCCATAAAGGATAGACCAATTGGTGATGTGGATTGGTTAGAGGAGGAAAATATAGAATTGAAACAACTAGTGAATCCAGTTATCAAATTTACTAGGATGTGGCTAAAGCATAAGCTATGGGAGTTGGAAAGTAATGGTGTACAATGCCCCTGTGTGCTAATGGGAGATCTAGATCCCCACTCCACCTCCGAGGAATCTACTGAATAGGATCCTAAGGGCAAGGGTAAGTTGGATTCTCCGTTCAAAATCAAAATTAAAGGTGTTCAAGAAACGTAGGCCTAGGAAGCAGAAAAATAGAGAAAACCAAAGGGCAAGCAGAGGACTAGAACTAAGAAGTCTGAGCAGAAAGAGATCGAAGGGAAGAATCCTGAAATTGATGTGTCGGTGCCCAAGAGGAGAAGAATCATGAAATTTTTAGAGAAGGCAAGCTCCAAGGGTGGGGAGAAAGTTACCCCACCTGTGATAAATGTTGAAAGTTCAGAAGAGAAGGCCAAGGTATATACAAGGAGATTTGGGACTCCTTCTCCCAGGGAGAGTGTGCTTGAGCCAGGTCTCCATCTGATGGTTTCTCATGAGGAACAACATGATGATGTTCCTTTTGCTCATGGAGCTCAAGGAAATCCTAGTGAGTTAGAGGATGTTGAGGATCATCCGGATATGGAAGGGGAGGAATTTCATGAAGGTCATCTCTATAGTGCAGAGGCAAAAATTAAAAAGATAATGCAATCCCCTATGGTTGCATATGTGGATTCCCCTATCAGAACTGAAGAGGTCCCTCCACTAGAAGAGGAAACAGTGAAGATTCCCTCACCTGAGTAGGAAGAAGAGCATGCTAAGGAAAAGGAAAGCAAGACAGATGAGACTTTTGATAAACAAAATTTGAGTAAGGAAGCACCTAAAGGTCAACAACAGGAGGAGAAACAAAGTGAGGTGCAATTAGAATCCATTGTCCCTAGTTGGCTAGACAAAGAAATAAAGAGAAAACAAGTTGTTGTGGAAGATAGTCCACCAAATTGGGATGCACTACTAGCCAAGATTGGAAAAGATAAAGGTAAGAAGAAGGCTAGGGTGATCTTGAGGATTGAAAGAGACGAAGCTCATGATAGAGTTGTTCACATTGCCACCCCTGCTCCAGATAAAAATAGAGGTGATGTGGTTGGAAAGGATTACAATATTCAGACTTTGAATCTAGGACCTACATCAGTCGAGCAGGACATTGAAGATTATGAGGGATCTAGTGTAGTTATTGTGGGTAGATTGAGAAAGGAAATAAAGACCAAGCATGAGTTGAAGAAAGAAAATGAAAATCTCAGGAAATGCTTGGAGGAATTAATGAATCCCCTGCAATCCATTAACCCTTCGACCTCTGCTGCGAATCCTCTACCTCAAGAGACCATCATTGAGCTAGAAAAGATGAAAGCTTCCATTTTTTCCACTGTCAATTGGCTGAAAGGGGTACAAATAAAGGGTGATGAAGCTATTAAGGAGATTATGTCAACTGGGAAGGATGTTGAAAGGACGATGGAGTGGTTGAAGCAGGTGTTGGTACAAGATAGAGGAGATATATATCTCCTCCTGTAGAAAACTAGAACTATCATGGAGTACACCTGGGATAGGTTGGTGAGTGATGGAATTCTTCCTTCCTCTAGAGCTGCCGAACCATGGGAGTTGTATGAGGCATTGCAGATTCGACAGAGGATGTTGAAGAAGATTTATAAAAAAATAAGGCAGATTTATGATACCCTAAATGGTGTATATAATGGCTCCATTGCCTTCTTTGAAATCATGACAAGAAGAAGGAAGATCGTGCCCAAGTATTTGAGTCTAGAATAGTTGAGAAATTGGTGGCAAGATGTTTACGCACCACTTGATGATGGTTCTATTTCTTAGCACCAATTGGATGATGCAGCCACCTACCTTGCAGTTATTGACAAATACCTAACATATAAGGTGGATTGGGATAAGTCAGTCAAACAGTCAAGAGAAGAGATTGCGTCCATTGAGAATCAACTTAGGGTTTTTCCTCTGCCATCACTAGCTGACTTGGATGGGACGCTTTTGAGAGTTCATGAAGGGCCGGATCGAAATAGAGACAAAGGGGAAGGCAGTTAATGCCCAACTACTTCAGGGTTTTTACTTCCCCGTTATTGTGCCCTGCATTGGTCCGAGCTACATTGGGAATCCTGGGCTGACCTGGGTGTTGTTCATGCATTTAATACATTCATTCATTCCAGTTTGAATTTCTCTTGGCTGTTCGGTGGTGCCAGTTAATACCAGTGCAGGCTCTTGCCTGACTGATGGGTTTTCTGCGGGATTCTATATATTTGGCATTCCGCCTCATTTGTAAAAGGTTAGATAGTTAGAAATAGTAGAAAGGGTTAGAAGATAGAAATAGAATAGAAAAAAAATAGTTAGAAGCAAGTTAGCAAGTAGTTGCTCTCAAGCAAATATTGTAACAAAAAGCTAGAATTGTTGCTACAGTGGATAATTCAAATGCAAGTAATGACATTGTGATTTGGTGCCATACTTGTATTCTCTTGTCTTGCATGGTTCTTTTTATTCAATCTTTAAAATTGCTTTGAGGAAGTTAATATTTAGACTAGATTTGATTCAATAATGTTTTTGATTTAATACTTCAATGTTGCAGCAATCCTTCAGTCCATACTTTTCGCAACCAACTGATTATTAGTTGCTTTGCAAAGTTAGTTTGGACTTCATATTCAGTGTGCTTAGTTCGATTGTGAGGATTTGTTCATTTCAACTACAATAGGGTTGTTGAATGAATGTTCATGATTTGAAAATCTTAACACCTCAGAATATTGCACTGTTTTCTGTAAGATTGCAGATTTATCTGGGTCAAGTAGAGATCAGTTTAGAGGGATTTGTCCATTTTGAGTGTTGGTTATTTTCATTGTTAATCTTAGGTGTAGTATTAGATTTAGAAATATCTTTGAAACCCTTATCCTTTTTCTATTTATTTGATTATTGGGTTAGACCTAGGATTAAAGTACCATCAGATTGTTGGATATGATAAAATCGATTCAGTATTTTTCTTGTAGTAAGGTCCTATTGTGATTACTAGCATTTTAACATTTTATCACTGAGTTGTTTATGCATTTTCAAGACCTGACATTAGAGACCTTGGGGTTATCTCTTGAGGCTTGCTGATAGAGATTTACCTTTCAAGAGAGATAGGATATTATATTTTTTCTGAGTTGTTGCTGTGTAGAAAACACCATCAAAATCTCCTAAATGACAGATGGATTTTGCAATAGATCTAGTCTTGAGGGCTACACCGATTTCAAAAGCCACCTGTAGAATGAACATGAATGAATTACAAGATCTTAAGATGCAGTTGCAAGATCTGATGGAAAAAGGATTAACTCAACCTAGTGTGCCCTCTTGGGGAGCCCTAGTGTTCTTCATCAAAATGAAGGATTAATTTGACCTAGTGTGTCCCCTTGAGGTTGTGAATAGAGTATCAGATGTTGAACAAGGTGACGATTTGAAATAGATATCCTCTAGCTAGAATTGATGACTTGTCTAATTAGATGAACAGAGCTGCTATCTTCTCAAAAATAGATTTAAGGTCAAGTTATCACCAATTAAGAATCAAGGAAGAAGATATTCCAAAAAAAACATTCATAACTAGTTATGGCCACTATGAGTTCTTGGTAGTTCCCTTTGGCCTAATAAATACCCCCTCCATTTACATCAGTCTCATGAACCATGTTTTCCATGACTACTTGGACAAATTTGTGTTAGTGTTACTTGATGACATTCTAATTTACTCTAAAAATATGCAAGAACATGAGGATCATTTGAGAATTATTTTGCAAAGGCCGAGAGATCATAAATTGTAAGGGAAATTGTCCAAGTGTTCTTTCTTTCGGCCCAAGGTACATTAACTTGGGCATATCATACCATTTGAACTAGGTAATTGTAGTGGATCCAACCAAGGTACAAGAAAAAATATAGATTAGCCTTTCCCTAAGAATGTGGCCAAAGTAAGAAGTTTCATGGGATTTACAGGGTATTATTGATGGTTCATAGAGAACTTCTCAAATATAGCCAACCCCATAAGCTACCTTCAATGAAAAGGAAAGAAATTTGATTTGATAGAGAAATGAAATGTCTCTTTTCAACTATTGAAGGAAGCTCTTACAACCACACCAATCTTGCAAGTGCCTGATCCAAAAAAAAGAATTTCTAGTATGGAAAAATTCTTCTCTAGATGGATTAGGTAGAGTTCTAATGCAAAACGAACGTATGATCACCTTTGAGTCTAGGAAGCTAAAGGATCATGAACTCAACTATCCTACCAATTACTTAGAGCTAGCTACAATCATGCATGCCTTGAAGGTATGAAAACACTATTTGGTAGTGAGACCCTTTAAGTTGAAAATTGATCACAAATGACTCCAATATCTATTCACACAACCTAATTTGAATGCAAAAACACATAAGATGGTTGGAATTCCTAAGCAAGTATGAAATAAATATTTCTTATGTTAAGGGAAAAGAAAATAGATTTACAGATGCCTTAAGGTGTAGGGCTAGATTAGATGCAATCACTCAACTAAAATTTGAATTTCCAAAATAAAATGAAAAGAAACTGCAACCTTGAGACCCCTTTTTCAGCAAATGAAGTGGGCAGTGCAGCAAAAAATTAACCCAACCGAATACCATAAGTGAAATGATTGGGTTCTTTGTTACCTACATCAAATTTATGTACCAAAAGAGGGAGGTTTGAGATTGAAAATCCTCGCAAAAGGCCATAATGTGCCCTATCAAGCACATCTAGGGGTGACTAAAATGTATGCAAATTTAAAAAATCATTATTTTTTGTCAGGAATGAAGAAGGAGATAGCCATTTATGTCGCCAAATATCTTGAATTCTAGTGAGTTAAAGCAGAGCATTGTCATCCTGCAAGAACCCTCTATCCTCATTATCTACCTTGGCATAAATGGTCAGTAATTTCCATGGATTTCGTGAGGTTTTCCAAAAAGTTAGAATCAACATGATAGTATTATGGTAGTGGTTGATAAACTAATCAAGGTAGCACACTTCATACCAAGAAATGTAAAGGATGACACCCCACTCTTAGCTACAAGATTCAAAAAGGAAATCATTAGACTGCTTGGGATGCCTAAGGTGATCATTTCAGATAGAGGTAAGTTGTTTACTTCTAGGTTTTGGACCTCTCTTATGGCTACATTAGGTACCAAGCCTAATTTTAGCATTGCTTACGACCCTGAAACACCCAATCAAACAAAAAGAGTTAGCTAGAATATAAAAGACATGCTCAGAATGAATACCATGGATCAACCCACTAAGTGGCAGGAGTATCTATAGTTAGTCAAATTTCTATATAATAATAATTCATACCATTCTTTCATCTAAATGGCCCCATTCAAAGTCTTGTATGGTAGGAAGTGTCAAACACCTATAGGATGACACATTTTATAAAATCGTGTAACTATTGGGCCAAAAATTCTTCAAGAATATGACAATCAAGTGAAAATTATAATGGAAATATTGAAGGAGACTTCAGATCGTCAAAAAATTATGTTGATGCAAAGCAAACACTGAGGGAATTTTTAGTAGGATACAAGGTGTTCCTATGCCCCCTTCATAATCTAGAAACAAAAATGAAGTCATATTAAAAACTAAGCATGAAAACATGATGTTTAGGTTTGCTATGGATTTGGAACCAACGCCGTCATGAGATTTCCATCCTTTTAAAACCCCATTGTTGTCAAGAGATTGACACCCCTTACAGTCTCACATAGAAATGCATGGTTGGTATGATTTCTCCTACTCAATGAACATGTCATCATACAAATCTATTTATTAAGAGAGAGATGTAATTATGTTTCAACAAGTGTCACATAGGATGTGATAGTGTAGAAAGAACACAAGGATAAGTTGGTGTAGGATGTGGTCATAAAGTACCACAAGCTAAATGCCATGTAAAGTAGAAACATACAAGAGAAAGGGAAAATCATGTGCAATGTAAAGTGAAAGATTGCAAATGTGATGGTATGATTTAAGATGTACTTAGATTTACATATTCACTAGTAGGCCATAAGCCATGAGAAAATGAGAGGAAACAAGGAATATGACAGGTATCTTGGTCAAGTAGGACATCATTCAAAGGGATAAAAGAGGGAAGGTTTAAAGGAGGACAACAATTGTATCACTAATACAAATGTGTAAGAATTAGTGCCATGAGACAATGAGGGGAAACAAGGAAGATGATAGGTGGCAGGGAGAATGAAATCAATGCAATCACCTTGGCTAAAGTAGGACAACAACCAAAGGGTAGATAAAGCATGACCAAGTAAAGGTTGTGCTATTTGTTATGCATAGTAATATGCATATAGTGGAAAATCATGTGTTGAGAAAGGTACACTAATATACTCCAATGTGAACTAAGAAAGAAAGAAATACTTTTTTAGCCACTAATATAGTCTAATTATTAACTACAAGATTTAAATTAGATTGAAGAAGAGGTATAAATCTGTGAAATAATGCGATTTGAAAAATTGAAACTTTATAATGTATGTTCTTTTCTCATTTCCATAGCAGTTAGAACACAAGATAATGATAATTTGTATATTTAATAACCAAGAAAAAATGATCAATAACATGACTTTACAAATTCAATGTACATACTTACAAATCAATCCAACGAACCATACGGGTCTTCTCTACTCTTTATATTGTGTTAAGTATTGGATCATGGACAAACTCACATACCTTCCACAGGTTCTTGTTCATAGGTTTGCCCCCATATTTGATCGAATGAACATGTTGGATGTCACAACAAGGTTTGAGTAATGAAGAATCTTCCAATGTGTGTCAAAGTACTCGAATAACCAAACATTAGACTTCTTAACTAGGTAGTAACAACCATTGAACTTGTAGGATATTCTATTTTTTATCCATTTGCATTTGGGGCCTCCAATTTAATTTTATCCTCAACACAATGAAACAAGTAATAATTTGTTCCCTCTTCATTGTCTTCATCTATAATCAGTGCATAAACATCCACTATATTGATATATGCATCTAGTTAGATGAATTTAATGAGCATTACAAAAAAACACAAAGTAAGATAAAACAAGGAATTTTGTAAACTATGCAAGTACATACATTACCTAGTTCTATAGATCTAATACATGATCAAATTCAACAAATGATTGCATCTTTGTGATTTTTAGTGTTGTTGGGAGCCAATACATGTTAAGTAGGCATAGAATTCTTAACCTCCATTCATCAACCCACTCCTTTGACTCATACTCATTCCAAGCTTGAATTGTACATGAATAAAAAAGCATGCGATCTTTTGTGTATGGATAGTCCATGAACTTGCATTGGAGCTTCTAAAAGGGTATAGCTCACTTGATCCTATTAGTGTACAATAGTCCTCATATTTTGCAATGTTAGTATCATCTACCAGCCAAAAAAATCAATGAACTAAAGAATTACCCTCATTATAGAGACCCACAACATGATCACACCACTAGATGATTGATTTTGCATCTAGGGTGAAGCCACATAAGTGTTTTACACTTTTGAAGAGGAAGGAAATTTCAAAATTTTCCCATTCCTCATATCAAATGGGTTCGGCCGAACCCTAAGGTTCGACCGAACCATTTAGTTGGTTCGGCCGAACCAACTAAATCCCCTATTAAAAAATCATACTAGAGTGGGTTCGGCCGAACCTAGGTTCGGCCGAACCCATTTAGTATGGCTAAAACAAAAAACACATTCATTTAATTGCTTTTTTTAATTGTATGTGTTGGTGGTTCGGCCGAACATGGGTTCGGTCGAACCCTAGTTCAACCGAACCCTTCCAAGATGTTCGACCGAACACTTGTTCGGCCGAACCCCTCTTTTTTCATCCTTGGTTCCTAAGGCACCAGAATTGTTGAAAATTTTGCGTTTCGAAGCTCGATTTGAGAATGAAAATGGAAGATCTCAAAAACCCAACTAGTATCGGGTTCCCCTCAAAACGAGCTATCCAACGAATATAATTTTAGTATGTTTTGATTATATTATCTATCTGTTTTTTAAGTTTTATTAAATATAGGTTTTTCACTAAAACAAAACTCTCTGTTCTGCACATAAGTGGAAAAAAGAAGATTAAAAAAAAAATTGAAATATGAGTGCACCAGATATTGGGTCCCTTGATCCACCAAAAAAAAAAAAGAATTTTTACACAATTGAAGTTATCGTTTGCTCGCAGTGTTATGTCTGAATTGTAATTGATTTGACTTTAAAACTTGATTAAAGAAAAAATATTCAATAAAAAACTATCTAACTAAGTGGAAGCACTAGATATAGACTACAAATCTAAATTTGAAAGAATTGGAATTTTATCTTTCAAGGAAAAAAAGTTATGCGTTTAAGGCCACTTTAAAAATGTTGTTTTTGAAAAAAACCAATTTTCGTGGGAGATGGAAAAAGAAGTGCAATCTGATTCCAAAAAAATTGGAAAAAATATTTTTAGAATCTACAGACAAAATATGACAAGACTCTAGTTTGCATCATCTTCAAATTCTTTACAGTTTAATCGCTATAGGTGCCTGAATGTGGAGATTGTGTTAAAAAAAAAATATCAGTGTCCAGTTAGGCCAAAAAGTGTAAACCACTATTGTGGGATCACCCTCTATCAACTTTGGACTATATTTGTACTTTAACTCTTCTTGTGCTAAGGCTCTTTTAATACATGCTACTACACCATAATGCCCCCCCTTTCTGTGCACAAAATCAAATAAATTCCATATATGTTGAGCACCAGTGACCTTATGCATCCTTCTCAACCAATAAAACATCTTGGAGTTCTTGAATTATGATGTATAATTATCTAATAATATGATATTTTGATAGAATGATATTCCCCTGCTAACCAAATCAGCACAAAAAATCTCAAAGAAACCTTACACAAACTCTATATAGAATGTGTGCAATCATCATTGATGTAAAAGTGATACTCCTTCAATACCTTCCTATCATCCTCTATACTATCACCTGCATGGATGAATGCTACATGCAAAAATATAGAAACTTGTGTGGAGTTGTAGTATTGTGATCTTGCACCTCATTTTGTCATTGTAGTGTGTGGTTCTCTACAAATTTGATAGCTAAAATGATCGTATGAAGTGGAAATATTTCCTAGCATAACTTGAACTTTAAATCCAACAATTGAGCTCTATGTGTATGCCTTGCATACTCATACACCACATGATCATGAAAATTTCCCATAAACTGATACACTAGAATCTTATCACTGACCAATTTTCACATTTATGCTTCTTTCCCATCTTTTAGATTGTAGGCCATTGTCTTTTATTTACCAAATTATACAATTTTGTTTCCAATTGCATGTGTACTATGCATATGTTGCCAAATTGGAAAATGTTTCAATCCAACACAATAAACACATGTGCCATCCAAGCATGATTTCCTATTAAAATTTGACATTCCACTCTTTCACATAAAATGGTAGATATGAAATACCATGAAGATATAGGTGGAAGCCTTATGTTACATTCTTACAAAATATTTTTAGTATGTATAACTAAAAATATATGTTAATAAACATCATAATGGTTAGCAAACTCAATATGTACTATACAACAAGTAGTGTGTGTGTGTGAGAGAGAGAACATTTATAATTTTGACATAAAAAGGCTTTAGCATTTCAAAAAACCTTTGAAAAAAATTAACTTGAGGATACATCTCTATAAATTTAGTAAAAATTTGGGTTTGAGTCATATCCAAAAATGCTTTGGATGTGCCTCACAATTTTGACTGTCAATTATCCTTCTTACATATCTTTGATTAGGAGAGACACTTGTGTTATTCTTCCAAAATTATTGTGTTAGGGATCTCAAGGCTTGAACAATTTCTTAATCTTTGCATGGTACTCTACCGGATAATTCCCATATATCATTGTTATTTGGATCCTCCACTCTTTTACACCTTCTTTTGGCTCTCATTAGATATGATATACTTATGTTCAAAGTCTTACTTGTCTTTGAAAGGATCATCTTATTCCTAGTTTGATTGCTTACCAATGTTGATTTCATCACGTCAGGTTGCATTATATCTTTTGTGTGTGAGATAGAACCCACTCTCATATGTACTCATTAGATTATTTACAATTGATTTCTCACTTGAGTCATCTGATGTTCTTAGCCCAATAATCTTCATAATGGGCCTAAATTTTAGTTGCCTCATCATTTCAACAAATAGTTGACATCTTGCAACCTCATTTAGCTTCTCAAAAAATAATCTCCATAGCCTCCTCACATATCTCTGATAAGTACACTTTGGAATCTTATCAATCATTGGTTTCAAAATATTACCATCAATATCAATCAAATATTTGGGATTTCTATGAAAAAATATAAGAGTTCTCAAAGGTGAAGTTTCCTCAACATTAGGAATGTCAACAACATTGGGGATAGATGGTGTACCTTCAACTAGAGATAAAAATGATGATGTACCTTGAAATTAATATGTAAACGATTTTGTACCTTCAACTTGAGATGTGGTATGTGGAGTGTCTTCAAGTAGAGATGTGTTTGTTGATGTAGTTTCAACACCACATGTTGTAGATGGTCTGGCTTCAACTACAGATGTGATTGTTGATGCACTTTGAACATAACATATTGTAGATGGTGTTCCTTGAACTTCACTTATGGTTGATGATGTGACCCCAAATTTGGGATTCATTTGTCTTGTTGCATGCATATTATGCATCAGTTGCCTTTGTGATGACAATTCCACATATCTCTCTTAGATTGCATGGGGATTTCTTCTACTATGGGGTTCAATTTCTTTTCTTTGTGAAGTTACATCAAATGAGTTTCTCTTCTCTTTTCATTTTTAGCTTCAATTTCATCTAATGTTAGAGTCTTTTATCGTCTCTTGGGCATGATGTTGTATGCTAAATGTTCACAAACACAAAAAGAACAAAAATAAAATACTCACAAATACTAAAATATCAAAATCAATTGAAAATTATTGAAATTGATCTATATGAGAAGGTGACAAGAAAAAAAATTTAAATTTAAATAAAAACCCTTGATAAACAATTGAATTGTACACACATCATAAATATTACCTAATTTAATAAAATTTGATCTAAAAACTTCAAATTTACACAAGATAATTGTTGAATATGAATGGACAGTCACTTTAATTGATTAACATGATCGTCTACCTTCTCAAACATACATAAATGTAGAGGGAAACAATAATACTCTTTCATAAAGGGCGACATGGTAGAGGGAAACATTGTAGAGGGAAACAATATTAATTTGTGGCCTTATAATCATATTGACTTAATTATTTTGTAAATATCCTAACAAATCAATATGATCATAATTTAATTCATGATGATCATAGATCTAAAGTTTATATTCTTCCATCATCTCCACATAATTTTGTAATAATATTCAACACAATTGCTACAAAAGATACAAATTCCAAGATCAAAACTATATTTTCCCAATGGTCATTTTCCAATATCTATTTTGATTTTCCAATCCATAATAGGGAGACTAATAATGCATACATAGACTCATACTTCACAATATTCCATATGCTCAAAGAAATTCTCACTAGTTCTATGTAGTTTTCCTCTGCTACTAGATCCTTGTGTTCTACATCCCATTGTAAAATATAATGGGTTGAAGAGGAGAGAAGAAAAAAATTCTAGAACAGGTTGGCCATGTCATGGCCTTTTCCCCATCAATACCTTGTGGGCATGTGTAATGCCCCATGACATGACAAATTGCACCCAAAGGAATCCATAAGGCACACACAAGTTTGGAAGTCAAAAACACTTTTAAAACATTAAAAAATATGTTTTAATACCATTAAAACCTGAAAACATCAATGACAACCCTAAAAGTGACCATTTATTAGTTTCTATTGCTCTATTTTACAATAAAAAATCAAAAAAACAACCAATGTCACTACGAATTGTCATTTTTGTATTTGTAAAGCTTGTTGGTTTTTTTAGGATCATATTGATTTCTTAGGACACCAATATTTTTTTGTGGTAGCAATTAAATTATTATCATATGAATTTCTTAGGATCTTTACTTTTATTCCTTATTACATATTCCAACAACCATTTTCCCTATTTGGTCTTTTTAGGAAATCTTTCCTCATTTGGAAAGGGATCCTCTCTCTGTCTCTCTGCATCATATAAAGAAGGTAAACAAATGCTCTCATATTTGCATAAGTTGTTAATAAATATGTGTTCACTTTGACTTGAGGTGCACAAGTGTTGTTATTATATCATTGCTCCTTTATTGATTGTAGTTGGCTATCACATTTGATTGGTCAAAGCCACTTTTTTCTTAGTCATATTTAGTTAACTCATCTATTGATTGACAATTAAACTCTTCACTTCTTAGATTGAGTTATCTCACCTCTTGATTGTAAGTGATTTGAGAGTTAAACTCATTATCTTTTGGACTGTAAGTCATATATTTGATTTATGCATCTATATATCTATGTAAAGTCCTATGTATTATATATTTATTCACATGCTCAATCGTGGAATATAGTTGGTATTTGTATTCTTGATAGTGGTTAGTGTGTAGTTTGTGTAACACATTTTCAATAATTTAGATTCAAGATTGTGCTTGGATTCTTATTGAATTTTGCAACACCCCATTCTTAAGAATAATGACTAGTGTAAACATACTAGAGATTTCTAAATTTCCATCTCAAGAAAATCCTTGCACAAAAACTCTTTTTCTGCATGCCATAAAGAAAAACCAAAGCAATCATTTAAAAAATTGAGAGCATTTGTCTCATGCTTAAGCATTTAACTCTTGCATATAAATGAATAATGGATAATATTTAATAAATGGAAAATAACTCCAAGGTAAAATAATAATGATAGTCTTATATAGACAATCATGATTCAAACAAAAATCTCATGACAACTTTGAAAGAGATTATCCCAAAGCCACAAATTAGTGCATGATAGTCAGCCATCAACAATCTCATTTTGAAAGTCAGCAAAGATTAGATTAAGGATGAAAATACCAAACTATCAAGAAGAGGACAATCAAGGTACCAATCATTGAAGTGACAATCCATATACAAAGTACAAGGCCTTATGACTATCAAATGAATGAAAGTGGGACTGAGAAATGAGGGCATCATTTAAAGATCAGTTATCCTTAAGACTAAAAGATAGTGATACCACCATATCCAAAGGCCAAGGATGACTATGATGATGCCAATGAAGCTATAATACCACATAGGTCAAACACAAAGATCAACCAATGGTTATAAGGCTTAAGGAGTAGTCTTATAAAAGTACATAGGGATCAAAGACACCGTTTTGAAGAACAATCCTTTGATTGCATAGTTACCATGCTACAAATGAAAATCATCATTCACTAAATCCTAGGATAGTCCTTACCACATTAAAATGCAAATGAGGATAGTGAGAACATGAATAAAGATAGTATTTTGATATAACCTTAAGAAATCCATACAAATCAATAAAAAATACACCATCATAAAATTAAATACAAATCAAGGGAATTAGATTTTTGAGATCCTTATATCTTGTTATAAGGTTATGTTTTTTTAATTGATGTAGGTTGCCATTAATTTTTGAAATCTACTTTTTTTTATTGGGCTGATTATTGGTTTCAAACCCTTTCTTTTGACTATGTTTTTGTAAATGTGATCAATCCTTGTGTGCGGAAAATGTAGTAGGCTTGCAAGAAATTCTTATGTTGAGCCAAGAGAGGTTTACTATAATAGATCGGACTTATAATTCTTTATGTGAGGCTTTTGAAGACCTTGTATGGAGTCTCAAATATAGTGTTAAACCGATATGCAATTCTTGAGAAGTGAATGTGTATTATTGTGGATCCATGACACTTCTCCATTGTAGGCGGATGCCTAGAATAGCATGGTGCTCCCACATGCACTCAATAATGGTAGCTATCTTTCCCCCTTCCAGTTTTGGATGGTTTTTGGTAACTCTTGATCATAGTGTGTAAGTTGGTGTGCTTGGATGTGCTTTCAATTTGTGGATCTTGGTAAATGCATATTGGGTTAATACAATTTTCTGTAATTTAGTTTTGATCATTTATTATTATGTTAGTTAAGGATATAATATTATCTCCTGCTTCTACATCTAATTCTAGAAATTAAATTGTATGAATTCATGGTTGTTTTTTTGGAGTAGTTTCCTTTAATAAGCTAAGATCTACCTACCTAGAAAAATGATGTTGTATGTAAATTTTTTCTAAAAATTTCTTTACTTCCTTATTTTTAAATTACATACCATTATCTATAATCAAAGATGAAGGAAGATTGGACCATGGTATTATTTTATCGAAGATAAGATTAGATATAACGTCAATCATTGTGGAATGAAGATGCACCACCTCAGCCCAATGCATGAATCAATGCAAATTAGAGTTTCTACAAATTTCTTGCCTACACAATGTGAACATCACTCACACATGTTTCACTTTTCATATTGGTCATGTCATTATAACCATTCAATGCATTTTCATATTGATCATTCCATTATAACCATTTAATGCACTTTCATAGCTTAATGTAGCATTAAGTAAATTCACAACTCAATTATTTAATGTAATAAAGGAAATGGAAGTCGATTTCCTTCACTTAGCCTAGAAACATACTAGTTACAATTTATGGAAATGACATCAATTTGATTTTTTGACTACAACATTGGTCAGATTATATGGTTTGTCTAATAATTTTTTGCAAAAGAATAATTTTTTTAATTAATTTCTAAGTTTTGATTTATATAGTACAAAAAGTTTGCTAAAGGGGAGAAAATATTAGGAAAATTGTAATTCTAAATCATTTTTTAATATAAGTAATTGAATATTATATATAGATGTTTTTGTTTTTCTAAAGAGAATTATAACATGACGAGTAAGCATGTATTAAAATAATAAACAATTTTTTACTAAGCTATCATGAGTAAGGGTATGTAGTAGTGGACCTTAATAAGAGCTAGAATTTGTTTTATGAAAGAGTATCGAATAAAAAAGTGAATGTTCATAACTATTTAGCAAAACTATTAGTTCATTGGTTTAAGTACGTTATATATTGAAACCCATTAATTATATGACATATATTTATTATTATTTTAAATCAACACAAAGAAAATAACTTTTTCTTTTTTATTATCTAGGAAAATCAAACAAATGTAATAAAAAAGAAAATAATTAACTTAGATAATAGAGTTAGTATTTTATCATTCCAATAATAAACTATAAACAAAGTGTGATGGGTAGAGGTACTTAGGTTTGAAACTAGTAATTTGTGATTAATATTGATGTCATGCTAAAGTAAAATTGCCACTTTTAGAAAATTAATTCCCTTATCCTAGAATTTGTATAGAATAAAATCAAGACTTCAAATTCATGTTTCCTCCTAATCTTTGATGTCTAATGTTCTTGTAAGGAATCTAGTACTCATAGACACCTTAAGGAAGTGAAACATAGAGAAACATAGGTGGGTTATTAAAATGGGGTTTGATGGACCTATTTCTCACTATTTCATTGGGAAATGAGATCCACCCAAAGAATTGACTTACAACCCTTAGGTGAGTCAACTCAATGAGTGAATCTTCAGATTTCCTTATGATGGAAGGATGGGGGTCAGGTTCACCAGACACTTTTGGCAGAAAGATTAAAAATAGAAAATCAACCCAATTATGCGAAATTAAACTTGAAACAACAATATTAAACTCAAATTAAGCAGAACTAGAAATTAATTTGTAGATCAAAGTAGGGCAGAACTATGCTTACCAATAACCAAAAGTGAGTTTTCAAAGGCTGAATAGAACTCATTTTCCTAGGGGCGAATGGGTCCACTATCAGGTTTTTTCTTTAACTTTTGAGAGCCTCTATTGCAAATATGAATCTTCAAAATTTTCCAAGTGGCAGTGTCAAAATGTTGGAAATAACTTTTGTAGGTGAGTTTTGATGAGATGGCAACAATTATGAAAACTTTTGAAACTTTGTCAACTTCTTCAAATTTGCTAGATTCAAGAGATCTTTAAGCTTTCTTTCACCTAGATGTAAAAACACCACATAAGAGGGAAAAATTGTTTGTTTTTCGTGAATGGTTGGTTTGCCTTGGTCAAACCCCATTTTGGTAATCAAACCTTGAAATGAATAAAATCATGAAAGAGGGAATGAAGAATGAACAAAGCTATGTTACCACTCAACAAACCCTTAGATAATTCCTTGAATGAAGGTCTGAAACTTGCATGAAATGGCTTCAATGGATGTGGATCTTGAACTTTGAATCTTACTTGAAATAGTGCCTTCAATGCTTGATTAGATCATGAAACCTACATCACAATGTTAGCTTAAAAAATATGCATGATGCAAGAAGACTTTGACATGAAGATTGGATTTTTATTGTTGCAACAAAACTATTATATTTTTGCTCTTGAATTCCTTTGATCATAAACTTTAGCTCTCATGAAGTCACATAAAAATTATAGGATTGATTATTGAAAAACATAGATGAAACATAGTGAAATATCCTTATATTTATAGGTATGTATCCTCAATTTCTTGAAATTCAAATATAAAAAAGAAACATTGAATCGCATATTTGAAAACATTAAAATACCACCAAAAACATAATTTAAATTTAGGTCCTATGGTCTAGGGAGGACCCATTTGACCATGGGCGAATGGGTCCCAGGTCTATAAACCTAGGACACACATTTCTCAATGTAAAGTGTTATGTTTAGGCAGTAATGAATTTTGGGTTTCCCTTTCAAAAAATGTAATTTTAAATAGGCTTGGAAAATGAATTAAAGGGCCAATTAAGGCATAATTAAGCTCAATTAATTAAGGTATCCCTAAATAAGTGTGAGAGTGTAAAGGGGTACACTTTACAACACTAAAATATAAACAATTAAGTCCAAGTTAACTAGGAGGTCCCAAACAAGTGAGAAAATATAAAGGGATACATTTTTCGTCACTGCAAGAAGTATGCACAATAAATAGAGTACAATATAATCAGAGGTTGGAACCTTTGGTTAACAAGATTTATAAATTTGAAAAAAGATTGAATGATAGCATACACAAGTGTGGAAGTGACCTACATTCAAATGATGCATACTTGCACTTCTTTATCGTTCAAAAAATTGAAGTATTCCCTAATAATTTTCCTTGTTGGTAATTTTTCTTTAAATATAATTTCCTTATATGAATGAATGACACACTAAATGGATTGAAATATTAATACACAATAACATATTTTATAAAAATTCACAAAGTAAGCTCATATAATGACTAATAAAAGGGCCTAGAATGTAATAATTTAACTTTAAAAAATTTAAATTTTAGGTTCATTCCAATGCACCACAAGATTGATCTTGAGTACTATGGAAATAAACTTGGATCAAGAAATGATAATCTCTATGCATGGAGTGAATGTCTAGAGGTATGTGCAAGTGGGTTGTAATAGATAGTGGCTAAATGATGAATGCACATATAGGGATAAATAAGAATGAATAAGGATTATACTATAAGTAAAATCTAGCATGCAAGTTTTTTTATTATTCATTTATAAATATTTATTTTGAACATTCCACTATTGTGAGCACACAAGTAATTGTGAAATGGCATGCACATATAAATTTCACCATTATATTTTGACACCAATTTAAAGTGTGTGTGAATCTAACATTAGCACACACTTCAAAGTATATACAAATTCTCAATCAACATGAAAAGTACAAATATATAAAAATGTATAGCCCAAACGGTAGTAGAGTTGGCTTGGGTAGTGGGTTTGCTCCCCATAGGTCTCGGGTTCAACTCTGCTTCTGGGTTTAAGAGGTGTGACTTCTTGCAGGCGGGGGATCTCACTCACAGGGGACTTGTCTTGCCCTAGCTCGCCTCAGGTACCCAAAGTAAGGGTTGTTGGGCCATTGGGCTAGGTCACGGGACACCCCTGTAGTATCAATATATATATATATATATATATATATATATATATATATATATATCTAAAAATGTATAATAAGGACACATGATCCATGTAAAGTAGTGGACCATTCTTTAATTCCATGTCTATTCTCCTTGGTACTAATAATCCATCAAAATATATTAAATAGAAAAGGATATTTCAATAAGTATCCTTTGGAGCAGATAGATGAAATATACACAAGCTATAAATTAATTCAATTATTAGGAAATGTGAGAGGTAGAGAGAGATATCAAGGTTAAATTTTACATGTAGAGAAATTGATATTGTAATCCTCCCTCAATATATGGAAATGTCATATGACATGCTTGAAATGAACATATAATAAGACTCCACATTACATGGTATTGATATAAAATAGTTTTAATAGGATCATGTAATTTGATAATTCAATATAATTAATGTTCTAAAGAAATATACCTTTAATTAATGTAGGCATGTAATTAAATAATATCCATCTAGACATGGTGGCAATTCTCTATGCAACACAATGTCACTTTCTAAATCTCAATCATTGAAGTGTTAGTAATAATATATGCCCTGCAAATTAGTTGCATACATATTATGCAAGGAATTGGAGGAAATACAAAATGGTACATGAGAAAAAAATGAAAAATTGTAAAGTAATCATGTAAAATGTAAACATATTATAGCATATTATAGATCACATATAACATGTATTTTAATTTATGATCATTGATTGGAGATAAGGTTTAAGATGTAATTCTACCCCAATATAGGGGTGTCACAAAGAAAAAATTTCCCTAAATTGTGGCTAAGATTAATGTAAGGATATTAAATAGATAATAAATATGGCATGTATGCATGTGAATAATTAGAATATAACAATGAAACTATTGTACCCAAATTAGTCAAAAAGGATTGATCAATGTCATAAAAAATAATTGGTATACATAGTATACAATCATGTCATAGATCACAAGTATGGGATGACGAGAGAAATCATAGTAGACGTAACATGCCTAGTAACATAATAGGTGCAACAAAATGAGTATAAATTTATTAACATGATATCATAAGGAGATACACATAAGAATTAATTACACCGAAGGCGTATCATATTTGAAAATGTCGGACCTAATTTTTACTACCAATGGTTAATAACTAAGTAGAAGCATTGCAATACAGTTATATCAATTTGGCCTGTTCAAATTTTTTCATCAATTTTTTAATCTTTCCCATTTTCCAATGTTTGAATATTGTACATTATAATCTACTAAATATTGTACACTATAATCTGTCGCCACCACTTTATTTTTTCACTATTTACAACCATCGTATTTTTATTTAAAGCAACCCATACTCGTATCTTAGATTTTCTTAGAGCTTCATCAGATGGGAAACTTTGCCTCCATAAATACGATAGTAGATTTTTCTGAGTTTTATTGGATGAGGAGCCATCTTTTTATGCCCTGCCAGTTTTATTGCATATTTTACTATATTGGTGTGTACACTTATGTATATAAGTTAGAATAATTTGATGGTTCTTACTACCCAACTCAACAACTATCTCTTTTTAATTTGGTGGCATTTGCTAGAATTAGATGTTTATTTATTTCGTCTGAGTGTTTCTTGATAGCACACGCTATGTTAATTAATTTCATCTAACTTGGGTAAAGATATTATCTCTTACTTATCCAAATATCTTAGTTTTAATTCAAAAACTCTCTAAAATTCACTCACTTCATACTTGCAATTGCTTGTGCTTCTCTCGTCCACTGACCAAGGAATTCGTTCACAACTGTATGTTGGAAAATGTTTGGATTTTTTCTTTTATGAATATAGAATTTTATTTAAAAAAAATATTTCACTTGCCAATATATGATTCCTTGTATATTTTTCTGATATCTATACATGTATTCATGTTCTGTAGATATTTTGCTTTTGCAAAGCGAGAAAAAAAATTATCTGAAAGCTCGCCAATTCTTCCATCAAATCCTTCCCTCTTTCAGTGAAAAGGGTATTCTTCTACACTTGAATTGTTTTCTTCCTTCTTTTTCCAACTTAGTTGTCTTCTTCTTATTCACCTTTATTTATAGGTGCACACCAAAAGATTAGTAGCAAAATTTAACCATAGCACAATAGTAGAATAAAGCAGGTTCAATCGCCCCATCAACAACATAGTCAAGCATGTCCTTGTTTTTCCATTATACAATTGACTACCAGAATGATCAATTTTGGAGACTTCATTTCATAACTATGAACTAAGAGGGTCTTTTGTAGATTTGAGCATTTTTCTGCTTTCATGGGGAAAGAGGATTGCATTGTTGCTACTCTTCCTTAGGTTCTCTTCTATCGGATTATATTTTCCAACACAATATAGATAAGCCCTTGGAAAATATTCTGATTCATTACTGGTTGAATTTTCTCTTCTCTATACCTCATTAAAGGCCTTTGAAATTTTCCTCCAATTGTAATAATTATTTTCAAAAACCTTGATCAAGTGTTGCTTGTCTATTTCACTGTAGTTGGTATATGCAATTCTAAGGTCCCTATTGGTGTGGGTCTTGAATATTACTATTTTTTGTGAAGGATGATGATAAGATGATGTTGTGACAGAGATCCACATGCTTTCCTTTAAACAAGAAGAACAAGAAAAGGAATGGAATTATTGGATTCAAAGTCTTTTGTTGATTTGGTGTTGCTAAAATGGTTGTTGAGATAATGGAGGAATTCCTCTACTGTGGCTCTCGTGAAAGGCCAATTAACATTAGTATTATCCAAATATCCTTTTGACCATATAGGCTATTAATAAAAAG
>VDFB02107829.1:0-23414 GCA_007258455.2 Sequoia sempervirens | reverse complement strand
TTTGAGGCCATATTTGCTAGGCGGTTGAATCTAGATGAAGTTAATGTTGATAATTTGAGGGGTTTGTTGGTGCCTTTCTTTGCAGATGTTAAGACCTTTGTACAGGATGATTTCGAGAATACCTCTACTTTCTCCACTTTGATCCAGAACGCGCAGGACTCCTTAGCTGCTTGGAGAAAATCTTGTACGAGGCATGAACATTCAGTCACGGTGTTAGAATTTCAGCTAGATTGCATTCCGCCTATTTCAGTTCAGAGGTTGAGGTCAAGACTTGGCAGATTTGTTGAGTTTGCAGTCAGAGAGAAGGCCAATGGGAATGCGCTGCTGGACGAGGATCTTCTAGAGGACTGAATGTGGACATTTATTACATTTACTATTTTGGGAGTGAGTGGGAATCTTTGATTCATTTAATGTACCACTCCCTATTCTGGCAGTTTTTAGGGTTAGGGCTGAGGTGGCACGATTCTGGCCACTCTATTAATTGTAACCCTAGCCGTCTTTTGGGACTTGGCTAGCTATAAAAGGGGGAGTCCCCCTCATTTGTAATTCATTAGATCAGGCATTAGCATTAGAGCTAGAGATAGAGATTGCATAGTAGAGCATAGTAGATCATTTTGTTAGTGTGGAAGAGAAAGAAAGTTTTCCCTTTTAAAACTTTTGAGGAGATTGTTGTGTAACACTTTTTATGATAATTGATCTTTTCATTGATGGTGGAATTCGTCTTGTCATAAATAGCTAGCAAGGTCTCTTCTTCCTTTCGAATCCAAGTAGCTTAATTTTCATGCAAGTAGTTTACTTTGATGTGTGGTATTTTGTTGAGGTAGCTTCTTTATTCCATACCACTAGCAACTTGTTGATGATAAGTCTGCCTTGCGTGGTCAATTGGAGATTATCTTGAATCTAACTTCGGTTGTGATTTGAATACTTATATGCGTCGTTGTGATGGTGTATGTATGCTAAATCATAATTTGAAAACCTTTTGCTATCCCCTTGAAGATTGCACTGATTTCGCTGAAGCTGTCCGACGTGAGGCTAGGTGAAGTTTGGTTGAAGTCTGCCAAAACTGAATCCCACATATCCTGCATTTAGAGTAGAATATAAATTTCTTAGGCCCTTACCCCTTTTACTTTCCGTACATTTCTGATTAGTTTTAGGAAAAGAACCACATTGCCAAATCATACACGTGAGAATCCCCTTCAAAATCATACATTAGCTGCTAACTGCAAGAAATCTGGACAATTGTGTAAGTCCCCTCGTACGAACACAGCAATACACATCAACCAAACTGGGTCTATTCGCACTAAAGGAACCTTGGAGTTGAACGGCAAACTTCGCAATCTTAGCGCATTTAATACTTTGATCAAGAGAGAATGGAATAGCTCTTCTGACTATTTTGTTCTGCTGTTTGGTGCGCTTCACAAACCACGCCATCAGACTCTCCAAAGTCCGCCAGCCTCAAGATGGATGATGCTAAGATCTTTCAAAGTCTGCCCTCACATATCCTAGTCTCCTTCAAAGTCCGCCATATTCAAAGAAGGACGTCCAAGATGCTTAAGAGGTTCGCCACACTTTGGCAAGGATAGTGTAAAGTCCGCCCTTGAAAGGTGGGACTTGGCCAAAGACCATCTAAAGTCCGCTAAGCATATCCAAAAAGGAAGGAAAGTCCACCCAAAATTCAAGGGAAAAGTGGCAAGAAGCATAGAAAGTCCGCCTTTAGCCTCAAAGAGAAGATGCCAAAGGTTTCAAGTCCCCATGCACTTGAGGGGAAGTGGCAAGAGGTCAAGGAAGTACGCCATACACTTTCCAAGAGGTTGGAAAGTCCGCCTAGGCACATGGGAAAGAGAAAAATAAAAAATTTCACTAAGTATTGGTGCCTAGTAAGGAAAATTTCGAAAATTTGCCTAAGTGTAAGGGCCTAAAAAGGTGGAGAATCATTTCCAAAGGATAAAGTGTTAAGGCAAGTGCTAAATCTTTGGAAGTCCGCCATGTTCAAAGAAGGAATGTCCAAGACCATAGAAAGTCCGCCCTCACCTTGTCCAAATGCTTGGAAAGTCCGCCATGGTCTATGAAGAGGAAAAAAATCAATTTTTGCCAAGTGTTTGGTGCCTAGTCAAGAGAAATTCGAAAATTTGCCTAAGTATAGAGGCTAAAGGATGAATAATTGAGATTTTTGGCTAAGTGTTATGGCATTTTCAAGAGGTTAAGTGCTAAGTTTAAAAGGACAAGTGCTAAAGAAATTAGGCTATGGCAAAATGAAGTGTGCCTAGCACAAAAGTGAAAGAGAAATTTAAATTTCGCCTAAAGTCTTGGATGTCTAGAGGAAAAGTTGGCCGAGTATACAGAGAAAAATGCACAAGACAAAGAGAGGAAGAACTCACCCTTGGCCAAGAAGGAATAAGAATTTGTCAAGCGTCAAGGAAGTTTGCTTGACAAATACATCCAGACCAAGACTTTGCCTAAATTCGCCCGAGCAAGAGAAAATTGACTTTGGCAGAAGAAGATGTGCTCAGTGCAGTTTAAAAGTTCGCCATGGCAAAGAAAAATAGGGATCTAGCATAACATTTATCGACGGAATGGCTAAAATTTTGGCTTGGCTAGACGAAATTGGGAATAAAATTGGGAAATAAACTTTTGGCCAAAGAAAATGAAGAGGAGATTGGATAAAAAATAAATGACAAAGTCTTGAAAGTTTGCCTTGATAAAATAAATAAAACAAGGCTCAAAGAGTTCAACTTCTAGAGAGAGAGTATGGCAAATCAGTGAGAATTCCGACTTCGGGAGATTAAAATGGAGAATTAAATATGAAATATGCCCGTGCCAAGATGAAAATTGCAAAGAGAGTATGGAATTCACTTTGAAATGATAAATTCGACACAAAATTCACCATGACTTCAGGAGAGAGAGTGTTAAAAAATTAACTTCGGAGCTAGAATTCAGGAGAGAGAAAATCTGAATTTGTTTATTTTATTTCTTGCAGGTGGATGACGACACGAGGCGAATCTTCAAAGAAGAAGCAATGGCATGGAATGGTGGCAAGTCTGCTTCAAGCCAAATGGAGCGAGGGAAAAAGGATGGGACAAGCATGAGAAAGTCCAACCTTGCCTAAGCATAGCATGTCCAAACCTTTGTAAGGCATGTTCAAGGCAAAATAAAGTCTGACCTGGATAAGAAAATGTCTTGAGCATCATGAAGTCCGACTTTGATTGAAGAAAAACGTCCAAGCTCATGTGAAGTCCGCCCAAGGAGAGGATGAGAAAATTAGCTAAAACTCAAAAAAAAAAATTGGCTAAGTGTTGATACCTTGGGGAGAAGAATTCACTAAGTGTTGGACGGAAAACAGGAAGGATGAAGAGGAAAATAAAGAGGAAGTGAATAAAATCCTTGTCCAAGGATGGAATTTGTCCTACATAGCACAAGCCAAATTCAAAATTGAAGAAAAATCCACAGGCAAAGTTCATCCAAAACCTTGGCTAAATGTTGAATAGTCCGTGTGAAGGTGGTACAAAATGAACTTGAATAGCCAAAATTTGGCTAAGTATGGGAAATACTTCATAGAGAAAATTCCAATTTCCTCCATCATGGCGAAAGCACAGGGGCATTCTTCTCCAAATTCAAGACACTTGAATGGATATCCAGACATCTTGGAAGGATTTCATCTACAATCCCAAACCTGTTGAAGCAATCAGGGCAACTTCTTGAGGGATTTCATCTCCTAAAGAATTAAAAACAAACTTCCAATCAAAATCAGATGGTGACAAGAAGTAGAAACCCTAGTTTCCCCCTGACACTGCTTCTGACTGAAATTTATGTTTTTTCTGACGTTTTTGAAGTTTTGTGATTTTTTTGCAAATTTTGGTTTTTGAGGCATTTAATGAACAGTACGGCTTTTGCAGGAAATAATAATAAATTCTTTAAAAATTGCTAGATCATCAATATGCGTAGCAAATACAAGCTAGATAGAAGGCGTATCTTTTATTTACTCAAAAGATCTCAATACACAATGATCTGATAACATGCAATAGTAAATAATGAATTTTTATCATAAAAACCTGGTAAAAACAGCTTGCTGAAGATGCACAAAATTGTACGGCTGATTAGATTCCTTCCTTTCTCCCTCCGTCTGGCAAGCTCAGATTGATCCAGTGATTTAGGCGCCTCTTTTAATGCAAACTGGAACCCAATAATTAAGGCGTTGCTTTTGATTTGAGGAGTACGGCTAAAGGACAGTAGTACGGCCCTGACAGAGGTACGGCCTGGCAGAAATCAGAATTAAATTTGTACGGCCTCCTCAAAATTGATGTCCAAGTCTCTGTGGATGATGCGCCAAGAAGAATAGTTGATCTCTAATACCAAATACTGAAGAATCCTCTGACGATATTGATTTCTCTAAAGCTCTGTAGTTTACTCTGAATGAGAAAACCTCTGTGGCAATAAATCAAGTGATATTGCACACTCTCTGAATTGCTTTCCGTTGGAGATGGCTCGTTCCCCAAGGCAATCGAACACGAAACCCTAAAGTCTCAGGCTCAGATCAAAATTGATCAGTTCTCAAAACTCAATAATCACATAATGGCACCATTTCCAAGGCAAATCCTCAAATAAGCTCAAAAGTGCGATTTGCTTGAAAATAGGGTTTTAATAAAATATTCATATTTTAAATCTTTTAATTCTCCATAGTTCTCCACTGAATATTTTAATTTAAATCAAATGTCAACTGGCCCCCTTTTAATGATGGGCGCACCCCTCAAGGAAAACACTTAAGTTATAATTTAAAAATTATAACTTTATATTATAAATTAATTAATTAATATTTAATCAATACGATCAAATATTAATATCTTCCTCGTTTCTAACCCGATGACCTGATCCGTCTGATGCTGACGAACTCTGAAGTGATTCCCCGATGCCGCCAAAGCCATATCATAAAAATAGCAGTGGTCCCACACTGCCGCCGGAACTGCTAAAAATAGCAATTCTGCAAATAGTCTCCGATGAGCCAGAACGAAAGACAACCGATCAAACCCTGCTGACTGAAGCTGAGCCAAGCTCCGAAGTGACCCTCTATCCAGTCTATCGGCCTACGAGGGTCGGTGATAGGCCAATCCTGTCCTCCCAGAGATGTCAATCGAGAAGGACATGACAAGAAGAGTGTTCCAAATGCATCTCCATACTTAGATAATTTCTACACAAATTGAGAATTCAGAGAGGAATCCCAAGGAATAACATCAACCCAGTTCAAGCAGGAGGAAGTTCAAAGCAACCAACTTCAAGTCCAGACACCTGCTCCAAGGGGAGACTTCCAGACTTCAAAGATTCCAGTACAGGTAAGAAGAAGAAATCAAAGTCTCAAAAGGAATCCAAGATCAAAGCTAGGAAGGAACAAGCACAACGGACAAGAGTCATCGGCAGGGAAAATATTCTAAGGCAAGCACATGGAAGAAAAACGGCAACTAAGGAAGACATCCAAAACTGAGGTGGCACCTCGTCATCTTCCAACCAATCAAATTGTTCCAAATCAATATGCAACAACATTCTATTTTATTGTTGATTTATATTTAGCAAAAGGGACAAGTGTCCTCAAATGAAATTTTCTCATTGGTCGAAAGTGACAAACCTTAATTAGGGTTTTATTTTGTAATCTCGGTTGTTGATTTGAAATCAATCTTGACCATTGAATTGTAATTGGGGAGCCTATAAATTGAGCTCGCCCCCTCATTTGTAATGTGTGGAGACAGAGTATGAGATTGTTGCATTGAGACTATTTTGAATAATAAAAGCTCTTATGCATGATTTGCTTTGAATAACTTTTACTGTCAAATAGTAAGCGAGGTTGCATATCTTCTTCTGCCATAGATTAAAGTTAGAATTAGATTAAGTAGAATTTGCTTTGAAAGTTGGTTAGTTGAATGAGAGATTGATCGTATTGATTCAATGGTGAAGTGTAGCTCATACTTTCTTCAAATGGATGATTTGCATTCGATGCATAAAGTTAGCCTGAGCTCTTAATTGTGGAAACTTAACTTCAGCCTCACTCGAGGTTTGAAAATTATTATCACAACCCTTGAAGATTGCACCCATTTTGCGTATGTTGTCCAGCAGGAGGCGAAACAAAGTGTGGTTTATCCCCTTCACCGAATCCTTATTGTCTCTTGAGTTCTTAGGCATAGACTAGATTCTCCTAAACCCTATCCTTTTGCCATTTTTTTGAGATCCATATTGAAAGTCCTAAGTGAAGAAAGCCTTTAATGATAAATTCCCTAAGTCCTAAACTTGTGAAGATTTCCTTTACGTAAGTCCCCTTGTTTATTACCAGCAAATCACAACAGCCATTGAGCTTATCCACACGTCGAGACCCGATAAAAGAAACCTTGGAATCGCCATATGATCTTCTCGCAATCTTAGCATACACGGTGGTTTTCAAGAGAGGACAAAATGTCTTTGGACATTTTATTCTGTGTGTTCGGTGGATGATAAAACGTACACCAACACTTCCTCTCTTAGCAATATCTTCTAATATTTGCTCATCTACAGAAAGAAGAGCCTCATCTACAAACATTCAAGCTCCTCATCCAAAGGTATGTAAAGAGATTTAGGCTTGCTTAGAGCTTGTGAAAATTGAGCAACTTTCACAGAATTAGTGCCCTCCTCTCCATGATTCTCAAAAACCTTTAACACTTCTTCACTAATACTTGACTCACCAAAGGTCAGCATTACAGTACACTGTTGAAGATGTTGAATATTATTAAACTTAAAATCGGGAATAAAACAATTTAAAGGGTGAAGAAAAGAGTTAATCTAAGATAACAAAAGCTTTTCCCATCCTAGAGCAAGTGAAACAGAAATAGATTTATTACTGGACAAAGAAACCAAAATGGAATTTCCAGCAGATTGAAGATTTCAAAAAGATGAAGACTTATCCCCACAACCAATGCCACTTAATGAAGACTGCTTGACTGTACCCTCAATATCTCGCCCAAGCAACTGAAAAGTCTGAACGTCAAAATCTACCACCTGATGTGCTATAGAACTGGAAACCCTGCCACTTGAAGAAGACCACTTGACTAAACCCTCAATATCACACCCTAACAACTGAAAAGCTTGAACCTCGAAGTCTACAACATGATGCGCTACACTACTGGAAACCCAATTAAGACATTCCCCAACCCATGAAGAATATCCATGACATTATATGTACTAAGTGAAGCAACATCTTGCACAAAAGCTTTAGCAAATGGAAATACAACAGTGGGTGACCAAACAGATGGCATCCCATGGGGGGTAAAATTAGTTCCTAATTCCTTTGCTACTGCCTTCGACCATAGTATTTCCTTAGCAAGAGAAGGCACTGCAACAACTATTGACTCATCCAAAGGAACGGAAGCCCCATTGGGAGAGACAACATTTCCACCTTCCATTGATACCGGTGCATCCAACTGACATTCACTCAAAGGGTGAACAAAAAAATGGCAATAATGACAAATTTTAGTTCTCTTCACCGATTTAATGCTCATCGAAGACGGCATTTGCCTTGAAACATCTATGAGAAGACATATTCTCATAGGCAGTGAAGGATTAGAGAAAAAATCCAAGTCTTGGTGAAGATAAATGCCCAATTTGTTGCCCAGGGTTTCAATAATCTGGCTATCTCTATATTCAAGAGGCAAGCCTTGAAATTGAATCCAGCAAGGAATGTATTTAACCACAAATAGAGAAGGTGAAAAATTTGGAATCCATGGTAGAGAAAAAAGACCATGACCCTCACAAATACATGACTTTTTCCTATGAACAGCATTTCTATAATCCTTACCAGAGAAAATAACTACAAAATACCCTTCCCCCTTGTCTAAAAAAAAAACTTCATTAGATCCCTACCAATTTTGAAAAACCCAACGCTGCAAAAAATGAATATCTGGGATGAAGTTCCAAAACTTACAAAAAAGCACTACCTCCTTAAGATCCTGAACTTGAGACTAGAGCATGGAATCTTTAAGAGAAAAGCTAGCTTCAACCTCTGCATCATTATCCTGAGACCTCCGTTGCTTCGGAACCCAGGCCTTTTTAAAACGATCTGGAAAATTACCCTTCCCCTTGAAGCGAGGACCATGTGTATTTTGACCCCAAGCAGACTTCGCATTGCCATTGTCCAAAGAATGTACATGCACACTCTGTTTCTTTGGGGAGACCGCTTTAGAACTCGAACCCTTGCAATCCGGCCCAACTCTATTATTGATACTAATAGAGTTTGGGAAAGTCAGAGGCGAAGAACCATTGTATTTTGAAGAGATCTTCGGACAAGGAATAGGTATATTGTTGAGAAAAGAGACAAGATTAGAAACCGTAACCTTTGGAATGAAGGGACCCCCAGCCTTGAGGGGAATAGAGTTGGGAAAAGATGTCGGAGAATAAGCCTCAACAACCACCTCAAACCAAAGCCTCGGGCAAGAAGTAGCAGAAGACTTCCCACTGGTGGAAGAATCTAATGCACAAATGTCAAATGGCGGCTGCTATCGACGAAGTAGCAAGCGCCTAGAAGGACAAACACCTTTGAAAGCACCTTGTGGCAGAGGATTATGCTGAGGATCACCATTTAACCCCTGTTGAAGCAACGAGCGAGGATGATGCACACCATTGAAACCCCTGCAATTCACATAACGAATAGAGTTTTTTTAAAATTCTTGTTATGCCCAAAAGGCACACTCCACAAATTGCGGACCATTTTTCCCTCAACACCCATGCTATCCTAATTGTTAAGTTATTATTGTAATTGAGTTCTCACTTGTTTGCAGGGATTAAATCAAACTAAGGTACTGTCTAAATCTTCTATTTGTTTGGAAATTGGTAATTTAGACTAAAACCAATAATATTCCTTTTAGGGACATTACATAATTCCACCAATAAATTGAGATTAGTAACTTGGTCAGTTGAATTTGATCACCAAAGGAAAATTTGGTGGAACATTGGTTACAAACACATGAGAAACATTAAAGAATATGAAATGAATAGAACCACACAATAGAAGATACTATAGTATAGAATCATTTCATCACATAGAAAAACAATATAAATGTCATTGAAAATTTTCATGATGTAAAATACTCAAGTTTGAACCATGATGGAGATCGATAGAAATTCATAACAAGTCCACTACATCCAACTTATATAAACATCATACTCCAAGTAACAGGATCAATTGAGAACAACCATTGTTGAGAATCTCTACAAAAAATTAAATTAACTCATAAGTACATCATCAAATTACATGACAATTAAATCTCATTATTTCCTTTTGTAAGAGAGGGGGACCAACCACGTCAAGGCCCCAGGTCATGGAGAGCCAAGAGCGGAAAGCTGCCTTAACTTACCTCACTCTAAAGGGATGTTTTGAAACAAGGGATGAGAATGATGAGGACTATAATGTACTTCAATCACTCTTCAGACCCAAAATCCAAATCTAGGCTAGGTGAGCTGGTTTTCGGAGTCAATATTGTAATTCAGACAGCTTTTTATCTAAGGATGAAAGCACAATTATGGGACGATAGCGTAGCGCACTAGCGTCTCTTAGACAAGCTGATGTTCGTACGGCCAGAGAACAAAAATACAATAAAAACTGTCAGACAAAAAACTAATGGCCTAGCTAACTATTCTTGAATGAGAAAAACAGAACTATAAAGTACAAAAGGTACAAACGGAGATGATAAAGTAGATAGATAAAAGCTAGAGTAACGAAAATGATCTCACCAAAGCACCAATTCACCAGCTAGCTCCAAATGCATGTTCACCTACACATAAGAAAGAGGGGAAAATGTTGGGGCTGTATAGGGATCTGCCTCAATTAGACCCTCGTTTTGGTGTTTCCACCTCCACGAATAGCCAAATAGCAACGAGAGAGAAATATGCGATAAAGAAGTAATGAAAGTAGAAGATGCAATAAACACTACAAAACAGTAAGTGCTATTCAACCAAATCACAAAGGAGAGGAGCGAAACGTTACCACCTCCACCCAAAAGCTCACTAACCAATGGAGGAGAAAGTGGACTTGGCATGGTCACCACAGCCTCAACTGTGATGGAGGTCTCGCAAGACTCCAAGCCCACGCTACTATGGCTTGCTTCACACTTGCTTTGCGGAGTTGATGGAGTGTTGTTGCTGCAATGGAGTGTTGAAGTGTTGGAAATGCTTGAGAATGTGAAAGAAAGATGCAAGAGCTTGTTAAGAGATTGCAAGAGAATCAAATAAGATGAAGATGGATGAATTTTGAAGCAGTGGGAAGAATCTACCATTTTTGGGGTCGGTTGGTTGAAGAGGGACGTTACAAATCTACCCCAATCGAAAGTGTAACACCTCTACCAACT
The DNA here is from genome assembly GCA_007258455.2 of Sequoia sempervirens. NCBI lineage: Eukaryota > Viridiplantae > Streptophyta > Pinopsida > Cupressales > Cupressaceae > Sequoia > Sequoia sempervirens. The sequence continues at coordinate 13,062 of VDFB02107829.1, read as the reverse complement.
TCAAACATAGGAATCCATTAGGGACGACTAAGTGTCGCGCGCACGTCCCCAACAAATATTCTCTCACCAACACAAGAGACAGACACCAAGTGGAAGAAAGGCAGTTGGGTGATATGGAATTTTGCTTTCAAATTTGATTTTCTAAGGTGAAGGCATGTGAAATGGGAATTTGCGTAAGGGGAGCAAATTCGCTCCTATACACCTTTCTTAACTATATAAAATAATTATAAATTCCTCCTATAATGACAAAAGTTGCATACCCTACCTTCCATTACAAATTTTACTCATTTTAGTGTTGATTCCCATAGAATGTTTTAAGACTCATTTTAGCCCATCCTATAGCCTCTTTTCCTAGTCCAAATGCCAAAGTTTTATGTTTATTTTCATAATTGTGTTTTATGTATTGTTCTCTAATGATTTTGTGTTAATTTTGTAGCTTGTATCATTTTTTATAATAGAGATTTATTTTGTGATGAACCCAACTGGCTCAAAACTCCAAACCCCTGTCTTTTAATTTATTTTTTTTGTGTTTTGCTTTTTTTTGAGAAAATTCTCTAAAGTGAAATAAAAGTGGTGCACCACATAAATGCTTACAAAAAGTAAATATGAGCTAATTTCTTCAAAATGAAAGTGTAGAAGTTATTTTTTAACTAAAACAAATAGATCACAAAAGATAGACGTACCCGAAAGCTTCCAGATTTTTTATTTAAAAAGGTCGATCAAAATAGTGAAGAATTGATGAAATCTGGAGTAGAAAGTTATAGATTGCAAATTTCAATCTGAAAACTGAAGCCAAAGAGAGGTACAGGTAGGGCGCCCAAGATCATGAAGAGAAACCCTGAAGGAAGAAGGTGTTTCTCCAAGAAATGTCAAAAAACCTTATTTGCAAGAGCCACGCCCTTCAAAGAAGCCAGAATTCCCATTCAGAAGGTACGGCCATGAAGAAATATGCCTGCCAGATGAAATGAAGTCGCCATATCTCAAAACCTCCTGAAAACTGACGAAGGAACCCAACAGAAACTCAGATCTAGCTCAATAGAGACTTCTGAATGAAGCTCTCACCAACGCACTACTTCAACTGGTCTGTCACAGTCTCAGAAATGCTTCAACACTGAAGAGATTTCGTTCTCCAATGGAAATTTGCTCAAACCCTGATCACAGAGGCAAAGCATAAAGAAACCCTAAGGCAAAGTTGTAAAATGACAAGAATATGAATGTTTTCATTTTCCAAGTGCCTTTTTATACCCAAAGGAGAGAGGGATGCACTTTTCCTTCATTTAGTCTTTTTTTAAATATCTTTAAGTCCCTTTAAAAGTTATTGAAATATTCCGAGCCAAATTTTTTCAAATTTTCAAATTACAAATTCAAATCAATGCACCCGTTAAGGTTAGAAGATAAACCAAAACGTGCTGAAGCAACTCTAACCAGAATGTACACCAGGATCCCGATGCGGGCAAGGTGTGAGCATTGGTCAGAGGATCTTAAACAAATTGCTTATGCAGGAACTCTAACCAAGAATGGCGCCGATGATGGCGAGCATATGGTCAGAGGATCTTCTACACTAAATGCTGAAATGGAACTCGACACCAAGTATGTTGAAATATTCCGAGCCAAATTTTTCGCTTTTAAATAACACATAACATTACAACGCAACCAAGCATAAGTTAGAAGATAAACCCAAACGTACGGAAACAACTCTAACCAGTATGGCGCCGATGATGGCGTAGCATTGGTCAGAGGGTCTTCTACTCTAAATGCTTGAAAGGGAACTCAACGCCAAGTATGTGCTACCCAATCCAATGCGGAGTGAGGGGCGACCATATGACAGAGTGATTACAATAACAGTGCTTGAAAAGACAATGCGGAAAGCAGGAAATACTCAACACCCAGAATGTGCTTTCTAACCCAGAATGGGATAGTAGCTACCATAGGGCGGAGGTCAATTAAAACAAAAGCAACTACTGAAAGTATGATGACTATTACAATCCGATAAAGCAAGAATCTATAATGCGGTCAGTACTACTGCCAGCTTACAATTTAAGAGATGAGATCTTGCTAACAATATAAATCAGCTTATAAGAGAGTTGTACAATATTCAAGAACCTATTTGCGGGAAGTAAAGATCACAGAAACAGCAAATTAAAGATCCAACCTTAATCTCCAAGCTTGGGCAATCTTCACTGAAGTCTTCACGTTGCTTTGAAAGAACTATCACCACCAATCAATATAGGAGTTGCAGATTTATCCAATCTGCTGTGACAGACCTGCACTCTTCAACAGATAACCAGCAACACAATATTCCTTGAAATGCTCGGAACTCTCTCGTTTCTCATTCAATTTGCTCGAAATCAATTGCAAAACACTACTAGAAGATAGGCGCTTAAACCAAGAACATAAAACAGACTCAAAATGCAAGCTTTATTTAATGCACGGAATCCAAGACAGCTGAAAGGTACGACCCAGCTGACAGGGGCGATTTCTTATTTAAAAATCAGGCTTCTCTCTAAAAATTCCACAAGTTTGCACACAAGGGCGCCTAGCCTAAATGGATAGATTTATGCAATACCCATAACACAATTTTTTGTCTTTTTTGATTTACAAATAAAAGTACGGATCTGCTGTAGCAAACATGCAAAAACCAGAAACTCTAATATGCCAAAACTGAACCTAATAAGATGAAAGAGGATTACAATGCACAAACTCCAAGTAATCACAAACTGAACTAAGAATCACCACTAGTCGTTGTCTTACAAACGAGAAGCGATGCCCGAGCTAGGAGGCCTTCATTCCTCGAAGCGAATCCAGAGCCAATCCGGCAGCATAACAGTATAGTAGACCAAAGATGTGAAATGATGCTCCAAGACTCCTTTTTATAATTCTCCAATTGACTTCTCAAAACCCTAAAATCCACCTTTAGGTCAAAACCCAATCTCCTCAAGGATGGGCGTACTTTTCCTTCAAGGCATAAGATTTGATATTTTAAATAATTATCATACTTGATAAAAGCTCTCCATAAATTTTCGACTTTGGGAATAATTAAATAATCTTTTAATGAGGGCGCCACCAGTTATTAATCTTCACTTTTAAACAACATTAAGTCATTGATTCGCTTGGCAAGTCAACGCAAAATATAATATTTAAACGTGACTTTTTAATTAAATGACTTAACTTATCCTCCGAATGTGCCTTGGAAGCCATTAACGATCAAAACATCTCGACCAAACTGAAGTGAAGTCAACCAAGCTGGAAATCAACCTGAAAGTTACAAAATAGAATTTACTAAAAATAGTAAATTCCAAAAAGTGCTCTAAATGCCGAGATGAATATACCATCAAGCTCTCGAAACCCACAAAGGATCCCATTGAATTCACCATCTCCCGAGCAATGTCTCCTCAAAACAGGAAACCCCACCCCTTACCTTCCGACCAGCCTTCTAAGCCCAAGAAAGCACAATCTAACACTGTGAAGACTGTGTTTGAGATATGTATTACTATATGTGCTACCCAATCCAGTATGGAGTGAGGGGCGACCATATGGCGGAGTGTTACAAAGTACAGTGCTTGAAAGAAATACTGGAAAGCTGAAAGTACTCGACACCCAGAATGTGCTTTCTAACCCACAATGGGATAGTAGCTACCATAGGGCGGAGATAAATTAAATGCAATTGCAAATACTGGAACTAGAATTGAGCATTACAATTTGATAAGCAAGATTATTCTGCTGTCAATACTACTGCCAGCTTACAAATATTAGATAATGCCTTGCTATCAATACAATCGAGAGACATAGAGTTGCAACAATATTAATAGAATTCCTTTCAATAAACAATGAAGATTAACTCAGAAACTGCAATATTATGGCCAACCTAATAATCTGATTTTGATAGTCCAGATCTTCATATGCACAAACAAGTTAACCTCAAGAACTCACCAATTTGCTCACAACTTCTAAACTCACTCAAATCCTACAAAGTAAGATGCGTATCAACCCTAGAAGGATATGGTAATTTCCAAATATAATAATACACTAAAACTGATCAACAACTTATTTAATTAACGGAATCAATGCAAGGTCAAGTGGTACGCTCACAAGGAGTTCGACTTCTTAAAATCCAAAGCTTCTAAAAATCTATAAACTGAGAAAAGAGATTTTACAACTCAAATATTGATGCAATACCCGTATGATATTTTGGTATTTTTGAGATATGAATAATAAATCAAGAAATCAAAATGCAAATTTTGAACACCTAATATGCAAAAATCAGAAACTAAAGAGTTACAATGCACAATTTCCAATGAACTCACAAATCTATCCTAAATCACCACTAGTCGCTGTGTTGCAAGCAAGAAGCGATGCCCAAGCTAGGAGGCCTTCATTCCTCGAAGCAATTCCAGAGCCAAACCGGTAGCATAACAATACTGTAGACCAAAGATGATGAAATGAGGATCCAAGTCTTCCTTTTATAATTTCCTGTTGACTTCTCGAAACCCTGAACTCCTCTTCAAGTCAAAACCCTAATCCCTTTCAACAGATGGCGTCCTTTTCCTTCAAGCTCAATATTGACCCTTTTAATTAAATTCAATATTTTAATAAATGTGTCCACTTTAGAGCTCGATTTGACTTTGGTAAGATATAAAATAATATTTTATGAAGGCGCCACCCTCAAGAGACCACTTTTCAAAACAACATAAAGTCAACAGACTAGGCCAAGGGGGTCAACGTTAAAATATAATATTAAAACGTGACTTTTAATTAAATAGCTCAACTTATCTCTCCAATTGTGCCCCGAAGCCATAAATGAGCAAGTCAACTGATCAAACTGAATCAAAGAGTCAACCATGCCGAACTCAACAAGAAAACTACCAAAAATAGAATTTACTAAAAATAGTAAATTCCTGAAGATGCTCGGAATGCCAAGACGAACATACCACTGCGAAGATCTCTGAAAACCCAAAAAGAATCCGCAATTGAAACAATCAACTTCGAGCCAGAACATTCTTCAAAATAGGAAACCCTAATTTTACTTTCCGACTAGCCTACGAGTCTCCGGAATAGGCCAATGGTCACTGAAAGAAGTCAAGCACGAGAAGGGGACATTACAGTCCGCCCTCCCCAAGATTGCTTGTCCTCAAGCAATCGCAAACCCGGATGCTGCAGAATCTCCTCATTCTCCCAAGTCGCATCCTCCATGGGCAAGTTCTTCCACTTCACCAAATACTCTCTGATTGTTCTTTTCCTCAAAGAACGCTCTCTGGAATCAAGAATCTCCTCAGGAATCAGAACTAACTGTCCTTCTTCATCCAAAGGTAAATCGCGGATGAAGCAACTACATTATGTCCAAGTGCTTTTTGAGGCGAGACACGTGGAAGACATTGTGTACTACCGTCAAGGTAGCTCCAACTCATAAGCTATCGCCTAACTTTTCCGATGACTCAATGGCCCATAGAAGTTAGGTGGTTTTAGCTTCTTTCACCACTCTTCTTGGAGAGTAGACTGTTCAAGGTCAGAATCGGAGATAAACCATATCCCCAACCTCGAAAGAACGCTCAACACGCCTCTGATCAGCATACATCTTCTCCTGATTCTGTGCAATCTACAGATTATGCTTCAATGATTTCATAATGTCTTGACTTTGTTGCAACAAGTCCTTGGCTTGAGGTGCTTTGCTATCACCAAACACCAAATCGGAAAAGCTAGGTGCTTCATACCCATAGAGAGCCAAGAAAGGAGACATCTTAATCGACATATGAAAGGAAGAATTATAGCAGTACTCGCCTATGTGCAGCCACTTAACCCATGCTCTTTGCTGTTCTGATACATAGTTTCTCAAGTAGCCTTCCAACCACTTGTTCACTATTTCCATTTGTCCATCTGTTTGGGGATGGTAACTAGTGCTTGGAGTGAGCACAGTACCACTCATTCTGAAGACCTCTTGCCAAAAATTGCTTAGGAACTTGCTGTCCCTATCACTCACAATGTTTTTTGGCAACCCATGCAGCCTAAACACCTCATGAAAAAATAGATCTGCAACTTGGGCTACTGAAAAAGAGCTGGTAATGGTGAAGAAGTGAGCAAATTTGGTTAGCCTATCCACTACCACATAAATACAATCCTTCCCTTGGGCCTTGGGCAACCCTGTGATGAAATCCATCGAGATGCTTTCCCATTTTTGATTGGGAATAGGAAGTGGTTGCAGCAAACCGGCTGGTAATGTATGCTCATTCTTATTCACTTGGCAAACAGGACACTCCTGAATGTAGCGTTGTACTTCTCCTTTCAATCCTTTCCAAGAAAACCTTTCTCGGATCTGCCTATATGTCTTGAAAAATCCTTGGTGACCAGCAACCGGAATATCATGAAATGTCAAAAGAATCTTCTTCTTAAGCTTAGAATCAGCCACCAGTAAGATTCTTCCCTTATAGTGTATCAATCCCTCAATCACCTTGTACCTTTCATCCTGAAAAGTACCCTCAATAATGCTGGTTGCAAACTGATTTTTGGCATAATCAGCAAGCAACATGTCTCTCCAATCTGCAGTAAGCTCACACAACGAGCTAAGATGGGGTCTCCTGGATAGAGCATCAGCCACAATATTATTTTTCCCTTTGACATATTCAATGTCAAAGTCGTAAGCTTGAAGCTTACTCACCCACTTCTGTTGCCTCTCGTTCAGGTCCTTCTGATGCATGAAATGTTTGAGGCTATTGTGATCAGTCTTGACCATGAACTTGTTTCCCACCAAGTACTGCCTGAACTTGGCTAATGCATGACTAATGGCAAGCATTTCCTTGTCATAGATAGAGTATGTTCTCTCCACACCCCTCAGTTTCCTGCTCTCAAATACAATGGGATGTTTGTCTTGCATCAAGACAGCCCCAACTCCTTCACCAGATGCATCACATTGCAGCTCGAATGGCTTGGAGAAATCCGGAATAGCCAGAACCGGACAAGAGCTCATGATCCTCTTAAACTTGTCAAACACAGTTTGAGCCTTTTCTGACCAACAAAAGGCTCCCTTTTTGGTGAGATCAGTAAGAGGAGCAGCATTGTGTGAGTAGCCCTTTACAATCTCTCCATAAAACCACAAAGACCCGTAAAACCTTCAACTCGAAGCCAAGTTCTCAAGAGGTACAATCAATCACCGCTGATCTTTCTCGATCCACCTTCACCTCAAAGACCGACATGTGGCCAAGGTACAAGAATCTCCATTCCAAATTCACATTTGGATGCTTTTGCGAACAAACTCTCAGATTCCAGGATACTAAGCACTTCCTCCAAGTGCTTGAGATGATCTTCCCAAGTCTTGCTGTAAATCAAAATGTCATCAAAAAACATCAACACAAACCTCCTTAACTGATTCTGAAAAACTCGGTTCATGCAAGACTAGAAGGTAGCCGGAGCATTAGTCAATCCAAATGGCATGACTAGAAACTCGAAATGGCCATAGTGACATCTGAAAGCTGTCTTCTCAACATCAGATCCTCTCATTCGAATCTGATGGTAACCCGATCTCAAATCGATCTTCGAGAAGAACTTGGCCCCATGTAGCTCGTCAATGAGCTCATCTATCCTTGGAATGGGGTATCGGTTTTTTATTGTGCTTTGATTCAAAGCACGATAGTCCACACACATGCGCATGGTACCATCCTTCTTCTTCACAAGAACCACTGCAGAAGCAAAGGGGCTCTTGCTTGGGCGAATGAAACCCATCTCCAAGAGTTCTTGAATGTTCTTCTCAATCTCATCCTTTTGCCTCTTCGGGTACCGATATGGAGTTGTAATTACCGGTTTAGCTCCTTCCTTGAGCTCTATGATATGTTCTGAACCCCGTTCAGGTGGTGGTCCAGGAGGCAAATCTGCAAAGACTTTGCTCTTCTTCGTGAGTAGAGACTGAATATCAGGAGGATGGTCTCATTTAGTCTCAACCGGACTATCAAGAAGGATCATGCACTCGGCAACCCACTCAGCTTGATCGTGACGGATCAGCCTTGCCATTCTTTTGAATGACACAACCCGAGGGCCCCCATTGGACATTCCTCTTAGAACTATCTTCTTCCCATCGGATTGAAACTTGAGCTCCATAGTCTGCAGATTCAAAGAGATCTCCCCAAGTGAACGCAGCCATTGAATGCCTAGAACGGCATCAGTATCTCCAATGTGGACTACATAGAAGTCATCCTTGACTTCGTAGTTTCCCAATTGCATGGTCATGTTTGAGATTTTCTTGGTGCATGAAATATGGAATCCATCGGCAACCATGACCTTGAAACCTTCAAACTCCTCGGTTTGCAACCCCTTCTTTGCTACCACAACTTCATCAATGAAGTTATGTGTTGCTCCAGTATCGATCAAGGCAACGATTCGCTGCCCTTTGATCATCCCCCGAACCTTGAATGATTCGTTTCTTTGAAAGCTCGAAAGTTGAGCCAAGACTCCTCCACTTTCCTTCTCATCTCCGGACTCTTCTGGAGCTCTTTCTACTTCACTTTCTTCAAAATCAGATTGCTGGTCGGAAAAATCATAACTACTTTCACCAGCAGAATAGTACTCAATCTAATTAAATTTAACCCCCTTAGGGCAGACATGATCTTGAGACCATTTTTCCCTACATCGGAAACACAACCCCTTTCTTCTAAGTTCGTTCAGGGTCTCCGGATCCAATCTTGTGACATGGGAATTATGATGTTTGAACTCCTTATGCTGAGGTCTCAAAGGAGGTCTATGCTGAGGTCTTTTCCCTTTATCCCTTTTCTGAAAGGGGGAATTGGATGGAAACTTCGCCTTAGGAGCAGCCCACTCCATGTTTCTTGCCTTCTTCATGGCCTCCTATAGGGTTAGTGGATCAAAGGCTTTAATCCAACCTTTGAGTGGTTCTGTCAAACCTTCACTGAAAAGGATCACCAATCTCCTCTCCGTGATTCCAGTAACCATGACTGAGAGTCTCTGAAACTCAGCTATGTAGGCATCAACTGTGCCATACTGCCTCAACTGTGCAAGTTCTCTGAAATGAATTTCAGGATCCTTTTTCTCAAACCGCTCGATGAGCCTAGTGGTGAACTCATCATAAGTTGTGATAGACCGATGACCTAGAGTAACTAGGCCATGGTACCACCACTCGTGTGCCACCCCATCAAGGTGTAGCGTAGCGAACTTGATCACTTCTTCTTCCGCCATGGGTCTGAGAGCTAGATAGTTATCCAGCTTTTGTATCCAAGCTCGGGCTGAACTGTTATCACTCCCGTCAAAGTGTGGAAGTGTAACCTTGTTGACAGCTTGGTACAAGTCTCCTTGAGTTGATGGTCTTCTTTGATCATAATGTCTACCTTGTCCTTTATTTTTCCTTTTATGATCCATAAAGTCATTGTAGGACATATCCATCTAGATGTCGTCAGGTAAAGAATCATACTCTGCACGACCAAGTCTCAACTGCTCCACGAATGAAGCGCCGCTCTCTTCAGGATCTGGCTGAGTGCTTACAGGTGCCAAAAAGGTGGGTTTGAATGGCCTGGAAGAAATATAAGTGTTGTTTGAAACAGGCCGAGCTGCATGGCCATCATGCTGGTTGGAGGCACTATGCTCTCCTCTATGCCCCGAGTTGTTCTGTGGAGTGGTGCTCTGACCCACTTTTCCCATCATGAGAGATACCATGTCCATCAAGGCATCCATCTTTCTTTCAAATCTCTTTCCAGGACTCATAGATCTTTCTCTTCCTTTCCCACTGTCATCTCTGTTGTTGGTAAACCTCTCGTTACCCCCAACTAATCTCTCACCCTCTGCCATATCCGATTCCTGAGAAGACTCCCAATGAGCCCTCAAGACTTCTGAAGCCGTCTGACCTTCTGGAGCCCGATAAGGCTGGAATTGTTTTCCAACCTTCTTGTCTTCCCTTGCAATGTACCTCTTTTCTCTGTCACTCATAGACAGATTGTTCACAGGATGGCAAGATCTTGGCTCTGATACCACTGAAATATTCCGAGCCAAAATTTTTCAAATTTTCAAATTACAAATTCAAATCAATGCACCCGTTAAGGTTAGAAGATAAACCAAAACGTGCTGAAGCAACTCTAACCAGAATGTACACCAGGATCCCGATGCGGGCAAGGTGTGAGCATTGGTCAGAGGATCTTAAACAAATTGCTTATGCAGGAACTCTAACCAAGAATGGCGCCGATGATGGCGAGCATATGGTCAGAGGATCTTCTACACTAAATGCTGAAATGGAACTCGACACCAAGTATGTGCTACCCAATCCAGTATGGAGTGAGGGGCGACCATATGGCGGAGTGTTACAAAGTACAGTGCTTGAAAGAAATACTGGAAAGCTGAAAGTACTCGACACCCAAAATGTGCTTTCTAACCCAGAATGGGATAGTAGCTACCATAGGGCGGAGATAAATTAAATGCAATTGCAAATACTGGAACTAGAATTGAGCATTACAATTTGATAAGCAAGATTATTCTGCTGTCAATACTACTGCCAGCTTACAAATATTAGATAATGCCTTGCTATCAATACAATCGAGAGACATAGAGTTGCAACAATATTAATAGAATGCCTTTCAATAAACAATGAAGATTAACTCTGAAACTGCAATATTAAGGCCAACCTGATAATCTGATTTTTGACAGTCCAGATCTTCGTATGCACAAACAGCAACCCTGCAACTCACCAATTTGCTCACAACTCTCTCAAAACTCACTCAAATCCCACAAAGTAAGATGCAGAATAACCCTAGAAGGATGGCGACCTAAATAGCACACTAAAAACTGATCAACAATCTCTATTTAATTAATGCACGGAAATCAATGCAAGGTCAAGTGGTACGGCCCAGCAAGGAGTTCGACTTCTTAAAAATCCAAAGCTTCTCTAAAAAATCTATAAACTGGAGAAAAGAGACGCCCCTTACAAACTCAGATATTGATGCAATACCCAGAAGTGATATTTTTGTATTTTTTGAGATATGAATAAAAATATAAATCTGTTGTAACTAAAATGCAATTTTGGAATACCTCTAATATGCAAAAATCAGAAACTAAAGAGTTACAATGCACAATTTCCAATGAACTCACAAATCTATCCTAAATCACCACTAGTCGCTGTGTTGCAAGCAAGAAGCGATGCCCGAGCTAGGAGGCCTTCATTCCTCGAAGCAATTCCAGAGCCAAACTGGCAGCATAACAATACTGTAGACCAAAGATGATGAAATGAGGATCCAAGTCTTCCTTTTATAATTTCCTGTTGACTTCTCGAAACCCTAAACTCCTCTTCAAGTCAAAACCCTAATCCCTTTCAAGAGATGGTGTCCTTTTCCTTCAAGCTCAATATTGACCCTTTTAATTAAATTCAATATTTTAATAAATGTGTCCACTTTAGAGCTCGATTTGACTTTGGTAAGATATAAAATAATCTTTTATGAAGGCGCCACCCTCAAGAGACCACTTTTCAAAACAACATAAAGTCAACAGACTAGGCCAAGGGGGTCAACGTTAAAATATAATATTAAAACGTGACTTTTAATTAAATAGCTCAACTTATCTCTCCAATTGTGCCCCGAAGCCATAAATGAGCAAGTCAACCGATCAAACTGAATCAAAGAGTCAACCATGCCGAACTCAACAGGAAAACTGCCAAAAATAGAATTTACTAAAAATAGTAAATTCCTGAAGATGCTCGGAATACCAAGACGAACATACCACTGCGAAGCTCTCTGAAAACCCAGAAAGAATCCGCAATTGAAACAATCAACTTCGAGCCAAAACATCCTTCAAAATAGGAAACCCTAATTTTACTTTCCGACTAGCCTACGGGTCTCTGGAATAGGCCAACGGTCACTGAAAAGTCAAACTTGAGACAGGGACATTACAGTGATGACTTAATTTTTGGTGCTCACTTAAATGTTTAAGTGATTTAATTTTAAATCACTCTTTTTTCATGAAATTTAAGTGATATTAAGTGATAAAGTTAATTTGACTTAATAATAGAATATTAAATCAATTAATAACTTAAATCACTCAAATAAGCATAACTTCCACAATTCTTCATAGATTTCAGTGTCGTCAGAAGCAAACGACTCCTGATCTGCCAAGGCCTGCAGTGAGCTAATCCACGAACTCTGGAAACGAGAATAACCAAGCTCTCCAAAAAGTACCACTGACCCTCTAACCAAATCCGTTAGCCCACAAGGGTCCAAGAAAAAGGCTAACGCACTGTTCCCGAGAACTGACTAGGGCGGGGACATCACATATTTGTTCTTGGACTAAAGCACAATTTTGTGGATGTCTACATAATCACACTACTATCTTCTCATTGTATGATTGTATGGGTTTGATTTTGTAGCCAAAACAACATTGTTTCAACTTCCATTTTGTTTGTAACCATCACTCACCCAAGTCTGTCAAAACCCCAATAGTCTTTTCCTTTTGCTTATTCCTTAGCACAAAATAACCTTTAGATGATTCATATTTTGGATTTGGATTGCTTCTTCCTTCTCATGCTTTTGGGGGTTGGTTTTCTTGCTAGTTATTCTAAAATCTCAGCAAAGAAGATTGTGTACTCAGAGCCACGTACAAAAAGGCTTTGTGAAACAAGGGCCAAAGTGCAGAATGCTATGGCTAACAAACCACACACCCAAATGCAAATGCAAACATGGTAACAAATCAATTGCAAATCATAAATATTACAAGCAAGTACTTCAAACTATCATACTAGTTAAAGTAGTAGATTTATTACGAAGTATTCCTAAACTTCAAAAGGCTATTGTATTGAGGAACAATGAGATTGTGCATGCAACAACCCATATGGAATTTGGCAAGAATGAAGACCCAATAGCTAAACTTCCATGGTCAGGCAACAAGTGATTGATCTAATGCTACTAATAGTTAACGTGGCAAAGAAACCAATGGTGGTGAATATGGAGATCCTTGGAAGGAATCTCACTAGTACAATTGTCGATGGCAAGTCTGGTGTGAACTTACTTCTAAAAGACACTTGGAGAAGTCTAGACAAGCTGACCATTTGGCCCCCAACTTTTAAACTAGTGGTTGTAGATCAACAAGGTCTTA
>VDFB02107828.1:0-19639 GCA_007258455.2 Sequoia sempervirens | reverse complement strand
GAGTTGAGATTGCTTGGGGACAAGCAATTTCAAGAGGGGCGGACTATAATGTCCCCTTCTAGTTGACATTGACATATCGGCAGGATTAGCCTATTAATGGCTCTCGTAGGCTAATGAGGCATGGTGAGAGAGTCATCTGGCAGTCATTTGGTGATTACTTGGCTCAGTATTTTGATTGGAGTAAGGTTTTCCATTATATATCCTTATTATTTCTATTTATGGAAACCTTATATTATAATTTGATGTTGAGATGCACTTTATTAATTATATTATATTTTCATATTTTTATAAAGTGCAAATAATTCAAATATATTGGAATCTTCTAGAAGTCAAAAAATAATATTATTTTATTGAAGCCGACCTCTAGAGGAAATGCATAAATAGACATTGAGGTCTCATTCTTGGGCATCCAGATTTGTCTTGATGATTGGTGATTTCTTTTTGAGCATTTGTGGAGCCAAGTGGTCTGCAGATAATCAATTGTTCTTTGGGAACGAAAACTCCCATTGATTGCATAAATGAAGGAGTGAAATATCTCTTGAAGGGTTGCAGATTGGAGGTGATATTTCAGTCACTTCATTGGGAAAAATTTGTGGCTAGAAGCCAATTTTGCATGATATCGATTATAGTTGCATTGGAGGGTTTTGTTGATCTTGTTCTTCATTGAATTCATCATTGAGGGAGTCGAATTATATTTATATTTTGGTTTTACCAGCAGTCTGATAATTATTTCAGTCATGGTGACTAGCATCAAGGAGGCACGATTTTGGTTGATACTCACTCATGCTTGAGCGATTTTATTTGCTACTTGGGGCGCTCACTTCCTTGGAGACCAACGATAATATTTGATGCATTTTGGAGGCTTGGCAGATTGGGATTTATTTTATATAAATTATTATCTTCAAAACAGGGGCGGCTGAGTCTGCAGTTCGATTTGGGCTTGAGGAGTCACCTTTCATTTGGTATTGCTTGCTTCTTCAACTAGAGGAAAGGACGACTTCATTCCCAAGTTCTTTTGAATCATTCTTTGCATATACTTGCATACTCAGATTTCTTGTTAGGGTTGTGATTGTACTCAGACAAATATATTGATGATCATGAGATGTAATGCCAAGAGTCTTGGCTATTTGCTATTATCATTGTAGTGATGCATTTATAATAATAGAGGAGATATAAGTTGCTGATTGAAATAGATATTCTTGCACATGTAATTGCCAATGATAGCATGTATGGCAAGTGTTTAACATAATGTCTACTCGCTGTAGTTGTACATTGCATTCCTAGTTTATCATGTTATTGCATTGAAAGCAAAAAGAAGTTCATATTGCATCTGCATTTAAGTAAAGTCACTATAGGACTATTATTTCAAGCATTAATCACTTGATATTTTGTTCCTCTCAAGCAACAACAAACTGAAACAACATATCAGCCTCTTCATAACATTGCATACAAAGTGTTTGACAAAATTACAAGCAGCAAATTAAGACAAATAGTGATCAGTTTGAGCAAGGCTCATTACAATATCCCTCAGCACCCAAGCAGTCTAGTCATTTCTATGGAGCAGTGTGAGCAAGCATTCAATGCTGATATGGACAAGTGTCAAAATAAGATGGCAGAAAGATGGTTAAAGCAAAAGAAGAACAAATTGCCAAACAATGTGGGTTGCAGTAAGTACAAGGATGAGTACGCGATTCTGATTACACTCTTGAATCGTGTATCAGGTCATTCAGATTCAAACATATTCCAGCCCTGGATGTATTACATCATTGGTCAGATCATCTCCGGGCAAGAGCATTATGACTGTAATGTCACCTTCCTAGGCAATGCAGTTGATTCAGGGGTTAGCCTATCATTCAGACCCTTGTAGGCTGACAGATGTGATTAGAGGGTTACTTGTGGCAGTTATCCTTCTTTTGGGAACATTACTCCATCAGTTGATTCAGGTTTGGGCCTTGGCAGACACTTACAGAGTGATTTACAGACACTTACTATTTATAGTAAGTCAGGCAGATAGGGGTTACTATTTCTGGCAGGGCACCTGGTTCAGTTGGTCAACTCAGTTTCGACCCAGTTTGATGATTTGATGAGCAAACAGTGATTATTGGAGCATTTGATAATTATTAAAAGATTATTAATTTGACTTTATAATATAAAGTCACTTTAATGAAATATTAAAGTTATTATTAATGGCAAATTATAAAGTATTTAATACTTTATAGTAAAGGAGTAAAAATTAATATTAAATGAGTTTTAATACTCATTTATAAAAAGGACACCATTTATTAATAATTTGCCTAAGTCTCTAAAAGGGCGAATTATTTTATTATTAAATGCAATTAAGTTGATTTTTTGAGAAGGGTCGAACTTTTGAGAAAAAGTTATATATTTCTCTTCAAGGCAAATCGAACTCATTATTGATGATCATTTGAATTTGTCTTTTATTCTCTCTGAGAGCATTGGGGTTTGTGAAACAAGGGTTTCTGCAAACATTGGATTTTGGAGAACGTTCCCTCTTCAGAATTAGACATACTGAGGCTGTGAAATACCAGTTGAAGATTGTCAGTTGAGTGGCTTCACACAGGAGTCATTACAGTGCATATTGTAAAGTTCTTATTCAGAGTTTGGATCGATTTATCTCCAGTAGTGAATCTTTATCACTGGCAATGGTTTATCCAACATCTAGCACGAATTCCAAGGTTGTACGGATTTCTTTATTGCTGGTTCAGGCCGTACTTTTGCAGCAACAAGGGCCGTACTTTTCCTATAGGCAAAAACGCCTTGCCTTTTTGGTTGATTCATCCTTCAGAGGTGGCGCCTAGTGTTTATGAAGCTTTTGCATCAATTTTGAGGTGGGAGATTTCCCTCATTCATTTAGCCGTACTATCTCATGCTTCTTTACAGGCGACTACAAGCTCATCCAGGTTCTCCATAAATAGCTTGCCTTTTTATTTGCATGTTTGAACCTTGCAGTTGTAAATGTTCTGAAAGATCAATAAATCACCTATCTTCAGATTCTAAAATGTATTCTACTATATTTAGTCTTCTGGTATTTTATTTATATTTTATAAGCATTTCTTTGCAAAATCGCACCATCTCTCTTTATTGCAAAAACCTCAAAAAAATCACAAAATACAACAAAACAAACAAAATTTGCATTCACCGTCAAAAGTCATGGTTGAGAGACACCTGGTCTCATACAATGGTATCAAAGTAGAGTTTTCCTGCCAGCCTGTGTTTTTTCAGTAAGATGTTTGCTTTTTTTATGTTTTTTCATGAGTAGAGACATTATCTTCTACAGTAAGGGTAGAGGAACAGGCAGAGTTGAAGATTGGATAGGACCACTTATTCCAGAAGGTGAGACAGTATCAAGGGTTCTGGGTATACACAGATCCAATTCTAACAGCAGTGAGAACAGTGTCACCACACTGATGGCAGATCGGGAGATTCCGACAGAGACTCATAGGGATCCAAGGAAAGAACATGTCGGAGGTGAGATTTCTAATGATGAGTTCAGACAAGGCATGATAATATGGACATGATGTCTCAGTTGATGGGCACGATGAGGCAACATACTCCGCCTCAACAGCACTACATTCAGATAGGACAGACGAGCGGGACTACAGGCATAGACCAGCCACTCGTGTCAATACAACGACAGTTGTCACCTATCATGCATGAGCGTAGGCCTGGACAACCTACATTTATATCTAGAGAGGCGCCTCTGACTTCGGAGGCAGAGCAGCAGGGTCACCAGCCGGAGTTTCATCCACATCATGGTATGTTAGTGGCAGATGTGACCAGATATTTCGCAGAGTATTCGACATTGGCACCTGAGATCAGGCAGTCTTTGTCTTTTCATGAGTTCATGGACGTGCATAAACCCAGAGGGGGAGGTAGGTTTGAGCGCAGAGCTCCTCAGTACCAGCAACCACCACCACAGGTGAATCGGGATCTTCAGCATGCAGTCAGCAAGATTATCTTGCCCTATTTTGATGGCTCGGATAAGAGTTCAACAAGGTCTTGGGTACAGAAGTTAGACAATTACTTATCATTGAGACCTATGCAGGAGGACGAGGCCATTAAGTTTGCTACACTACATCTTGATGGGTTGGCACATGACTGGTGGCATCACAGCATGTATACACTGAGTCATCACACAGTTACCGCCTACCAGGAGTTCACGAGCAGGCTCATAGAGCGTTTTGACAAAAAGGATCCAAAACTTTATTTCAGGGAGCTAGCTCAGCTCAGGAAGACAGGTAGTTTGGATTCCTACATCGGTGAATTCCAGAGGGTTGCAGTCATGGGTTGCAGTCATGGTGACAGGTATTTCAGAGAGGAGACTTGTCATTCTTTTCGAGGGATTATATGAGCCGATGAGAGGTTGGGTCAAGGCATTTGATCCTCCTACTCTCCAAGAGGCCATGAGGAAGGTACGCAGTATGGAACTTGTAGCACCTCGCAACAAGTTTTCTTCAAGCTCATCATCCTATTTGAGGCCAAACAGATCATTTGATAGAAATAGAACATTTGATAAGAAGGATCCACTTGATCGTAAGAAAAGGAATGCACCACCTTTTGACAGGGAAACATTGAATGATCTACACAAGAAAAAGTTGTGTTTTTGGTGCAAAGCACCTTATGATGAAAAACATGTATGCCCTCTCCGTCCTAAAGTGAAAAATAACCAGATGGAGTGGTTTTATGAGGGTGAAGAGCAATCTGATCTGTTAAACCAGCAAGCTGATTCAGAGCATTCAAATGATGAAAGGTCTGACAATGACAATGAAAATGAGGGAGGAAGAAAGTTACAGGAGGCACACTTGACTAGTCTTCAGAAAGATGGATCTTTTAGGCTACGTGGGCTCCTAGCAGGTCAGAAAGTGATTACTCTACTTGACACTAGTGCCACTCATAACTTTATAGATGCACGGTTGGTAGAGAGACAAGGCATACAGACAAAGGAGTTTGAGGGTATTCGAGTCAAGGTGGTTGATGGGTACACCCTCAAATGTGATAAAAGAAAAACAAATCTTCCGATGCGGCTTAACTACTATGAGTTCAAGGCTGAATTCTACGTTGTTAGTATGGGAGATACTGATGTGGTACTTGGGATGGCATGGCTTCACGATTTGGGTGAGTTCACACTCAATCTTTGAGATATGGAGATGAAGTTCAAGGTAAATGGGAAACCACATGTTATTAAAGCCATCAGAGAAAGTAATTTGAGAATGGTATCTTTCAGACGGATGGAGAGGCTCATTCGTCATGATATGGTGGATTGGGCTGCAGAGTGTATGTTGTTACCAACACAACAGGAGCAGCAGAAGGTTGAGTACCATCCTGACATTCAGGAACTAAGGACGACATTCCACCTGGCAGACCTCCAAACAGGCGCATTGAGCATATTATCGAGATGGAGGAGGGTGCAAAGCCCATTATGATCACACCCTACAGACATCCGAAACACCTCAAGGATGAGATAGAGAAAACAATCAATGAGTTGTTGGCTATGGGGCATATCAGACCTAGCAAGTCACCTTTTGCTTCATCGGTGGTATTGGTGAAGAAAAAGGATGGATCACTTCGGATTTGTATAGATTACCACCAGCTTAATAAGAAAACAATCAAGAACAAGTACCCTATACCCCGCATCGATGAGTTGATTGATGAGTTGCACGGTGCTGTCTTCTTCACGAAGATTGACTTGAGGTTCGGGTACCATCAGATTCGGATGAGGGAGCAGGACATAGAGAAAACCACTTTCAGGTGCCATTGCGGTCACTTCGAGTTCTTAGTTATTCCTTTCGGTCTAACCAACGCCCCTGCTACCTTTCAGGCTACAATGAACAGAGTTTTCAGTTCTCAGCTGCGGAGATTTGTGTTGGTCTTCTTCGATGACATTCTGGTGTATAGTAGGTCATGGGAGGAGCATTTAGCTCACTTGGATACAGTTCTGGGTATTTTAGCTGAGGAGTCCTTGTATGCCAAGGAGTCCAAGTGTGATCTAGGCATGGCTGAGTTGTATCATGGGCACATTATCAGTGCTAAGGGAGTTAGTATGGACCCTGAGAAGGTCCGAGCTACAGTAGAGTGGCCAATACTCGAGAACCTTACCCAACTCAGAGGATTCATTGGGTTGTGTGCTTTTTACAAACGATTCGTCAATGGGATCTCACGACACGCCGCACCCCTTACTGATTTGACAAAGAAAGGGGCATTTGCTTGGTCACCGCAGGCTCGGGAGTGCTTTGACAGATTTACGGTGATTATGACTTTGTGTCCAGTGTTAGCATTACCAAACTTTATGAAGTCATTTGATTTGTATTGTGATGCCTCAGGGGAGGGCATTGGTGCCGTCTTGATGCAGGAGAGACACCCTATTGCTTTTGAGAGTAGGAAGCTTAGGGGTCCTGAGAGATTTTATAGCATTTATGACAAGGAGATGTTAGCCATTATGCACGCTTTGGCTAAGTTCAGGCAATATTTGGTGGGCAGTAAATTCAATGTGCGTACAGATCACAATAGCCTGAAACACTTCCTTGGACAACAAAATTTAAATGAAAGACAACAAAAGTGGATCAGCAAATTGCAATCGTATGATTTTGATATCACCTTTATTAAGGGGAAACAGAATTTTGTAGCTGACGCCTTGTCTTGCAGACCTCAGTTGAATGCTATGGCACAGATCTCTGAGGATTGGAGGCATCGGATTATTACAGAGTATGCTAAGAACCCATGGGCTTCTAGCATTGTTGACAGGACAAAGCAGGACAGTAGATACACTATTGTGAATGACTTGATCATTTACAAGGGGCGGATTTTTCTGGTTCTTGATTCAAAGTTGAAGGATACAGTTTTGAAAGCCTTTCATGATCTTCCTATGGCGAGCCATCCCGGTTATTTCCAAACATATAAGCTGGTACGGGAACGGTTTACTTGGAAAGGGCTAAAGACTAATGTTCTTCGGTATGTACGAGAGCATTCTGTTTGTCAACAAAATAAACAGGAACACACATATCCTACTAGATTGCTTCAACCACTTCCGATACCCGACAGGAAGTGGGAATGTTTATCAATGGATTTCATCACGGGCTTGTCGAAAGCCCAAGGAAAAGATTGTATTTACGTGGTTGTTGATCGGCTAACAAAATATGCACACTTCTTTCCAATCACCACTACATTCACAGCATCGCAGACTGCAGAGCTCTTCTTCAGAGAGGTATTCAGGTTACATGGTTTGCCTCGGACTATAGTCAGCGATAGAGATAGTCTGTTCATGAGCAACTTTTGGCAGGAATTGTTCAGACTTTGTGGAACCGAACTGACACCTAGTACCAGCTACCGTCCACAGATAGATGGACAGACGGAGATTGTCAATAAGTGGGTGGAAGGATATCTGCGTAATTATATAGCTGGACAGCAGAGAGCTTGGGTAAGGTGGATATACCTCTGTGAGTATTGTTATAACTCTACTCACCACATGACTATACAGATGACGCCCTTTATGGCATTATACGGGTATGAGGCGACCAACCTTTTAGATTTGGTGTTGAGTGATAGCAGAGTGCCTAGCGCAGGTGATATGTTACAGGATTAGCAGGATATTATGAGGTCTCTCAGAGACAATATTCAGCGGGCACAGAATCAGCAGAAGTAGTATACTGATCAGAAAAGGGTTGAGCGTTCTTTTGCAGTGGGTGACATGGTGTATCTCATGTTACAACCTTACCGTCAGTCCACTCTGCGGAAGAGTGGTGCAGAGAAGTTGAAACCTCATTATTATGGTCCTTTCCGAGTCATCAAATGAGTGGGTGAGGTTGCATATGAGTTAGATTTACCGGCAGATAGCAGGGTTGACAACGTGTTTCACGTTTCTCGCCTGAAGAAGGCGTTGGGTCAGCATGTGATCCCCTTTCCAGTACTGCCACCCCTTGATGATGAGGGGAAGTTCATACTAGCGCCTGAGGCCATCCTCGATGTTAGAGAGAGACATCTTCGGAGGCGGGTCATCAGAGAGTATTTGATTAAATGGAGAGACTTGCCGGTTGAGGATGCTACATGGGAGTTAGAGGAGATTTTACAGCATCCGGAGCTGAGATTGCTTGAGGACAAGCAATTTCAGGGAGGGTGGACTATAATGTCCCCTTCCTAGGCAGTGCAGTTGATTCAGGGGTTAGCCTATCATTCAGACCCTCGTAGGCTGACAGATGTGATTAGAAGGTTACTTGTAGCAGTTATCCTGCGTTTGGGAACATTACTCCATCAGTTGATTCAGGTTTGGGCCTTGGCAGACACTTACAGAGTGATTTACAGACACTATTTATAGTAAGCCAGGCAAACAGGGGTTACTATTTCTAGTAGGGCACCTAGTTCAGTTGGTCAGCTCAGTTTCGACCCAGTTTGATGATTTGATGAGCAAACAGTGATTATTGGAGCATTTGATAATTATTAAAAGATTATTAATTTGACTTTATAATATAAAGTCACTTTAATGAAATATTAAAGTTATTATTAATGGCAAATTATAAAGTATTTAATACTTTATAATAAAGGAGTAAAAATTAATATTAAATGAGTTTTAATACTCATTTATAAAAAGGACGCCATTTATTAATATATTATTATATTAATAAATGCAATTAAGTTGATGTTTTGAGAAGAGTCGAACTTTTGAGGAAAAGTTATATATTTCTCTTCAAGGCAAATTGAACTCATTATTGATGATCATTTGAATTTGTCTTTTATTCTCTCTGAGAGCATTGGGGTTTGTGAAACAAGGGTTTTTGCAAACATTGGATTTTGGAGAACGTTCCCTCTTCAGAATCAAACATACTAAAGCTATGAAATACCAGTTGAAGATTGTCAGTTGAGTGGCTTCACACAGGAGTCATTACAGTGCATATTGTGAAGTTCTTATTCAGAGTTTGGATCAATTTATCTCCAATAGTGAATCTTTATCATTGGCAGTGGTTTATCCAGCATCTGGCACAAAATCCAAGGTTGTATGGATTTCTTTATTGCTGGTTCAGGCCGTACTTTTGCAACAGCAAGGGCCATACTTTTCCTACAGGCAAAAACGCCTTGCCTTTTTGGTTGATTCATCCTTTAGAGGTGGTGCCTAAAGTTTATGAAGCTTTTGGATCAATTTTGAAGTGGGAGATTGCCCTCATTCATTTAGCCGTACTATCTCATGCTTCTTTACATGCGACTGCAAGCTCATCCAGGTTCTCAATAAATAGCTTACCTTTTTATTTGCATGTTTGAATCTCGCAGTTGTAAATGTTCTGAAAGATCAATAAATCACCTATCTTCAGATTCTAAACTGTATTCTGTTATCTTTAGTCTTCTGGTATTTTATTTATATTTTATAAGCATTTCTTTGCAAAATCGCACCATCTCTCTTTATTGCAAAAACCTCAAAAAAATCACAAAATACAACAAAACAAACAAAATTTGCATTCACCGTCAGAAGTCAGGGTTGAGAGACACCTGGTCTCTTACAGACAAAACAAACAAAATTTGCATTCACCATCAGAAGTCAAGGTTGAGAGACACCTGGTCTCTTACAATGACTGGGCATCCTTCATCAGCGATATTCTCCACGAGCAAATCACCGATTTTCTAGTTTCCCATGAGTTTCACATGTGTTCCTACCTCGTATACTTGATCGCTTATCAGGGTTAGTTTAGAGGGTTGAACACAATGGGCATACTCAGTGTTCAAAAAGTCTACCACTACTATGACCAGCTTGAGTTCACTAAGGCTGAACATCACTTCAAGCGTGTGCACGAGGCTTTCTTGACATACACAATGAGAAACTTGGACTAGGAGTTGCACATTCGTATCACAATGGTTGCTAGAGCAACGATGGTTGATTGGGCGAACTTGTTCATTCAGTTCCCTACATACACCTACATCCACATATATGGATTTACAACTTATCCAGCCATGCTTCCACGCTATCCTTCGGATAGGACAGTCTTCATGGAGTTCCTAAGGCAATTACATGGTGTTCATCGTCATTTGCACCGCAAGCATAAACAGGCTGCCAACTTTCCCATGCAGTTCGGAATCTATTGGTGCAAAACGGCAGTTGATGCTAAAGCTGCAGAACAAGAGTTAGAGAAGTTTCGTCTCAAGTACCTTGTTGATGCACGCGCCTATGATCCTTGGGGTCATTATTCAGCACGCCTCGATGGTCGCTCATACCATAAGCCTACAATGGAGGACTATTGGGTGAATTGCGGGGACAACTTT
Organism: Sequoia sempervirens; assembly: GCA_007258455.2. NCBI lineage: Eukaryota > Viridiplantae > Streptophyta > Pinopsida > Cupressales > Cupressaceae > Sequoia > Sequoia sempervirens. Next base: position 9,379 of record VDFB02107828.1, on the reverse strand, counting down.
GAGGTGTGTAGACGCAATTATGGCCGCTTTTCTCTCTCGCAGATTTTTGTTTTCTTAGAAGAAGATGTGGGAGGTTTATCAGATGATGAGGGAGATATACTTCCTCAGTTTTTCAGAGAGCAGGTTGATACACAGCCATTGTCGACAGTTGATTGGTACGCCAAGGAGTACACATCAGTAAAAGAGAGGTCTAGTAGAGTTATCCAGAATAGTATACTTTACTTCGATAGCAAGAAGACCAGGCGGGTAGTCCTACCTAGAACAGAGCCGCCACCGGTGGATGCTTCACTACCTTCCTCTTCTAAACCCAAGCAGAAGAAAATGAGTAACCCTCCTAAGAAAATTCAAGTGCCGAACAATTCAAAAGGGAAGGCGCTTGCCATTGATACACACATGGAGCCAGTTTAGAGTTTGCCAGAGCCTAAGGTTCAGCCTCGCGTCCATCACCGACACCAGAGCAGTCTCTAGTCCCGATTCACATTGAATTGGACTTAGACTCACCACCTCACAGTAACTCCTCTACATATTCACTCTCGTCAAAACCTCTCATTCCTAGTACAGATCCTTCCAATGGCATTAGTCGAGATCAGTCTTGGATTGAAGCTCAACTGGGAAGGAAGAGAAGGCAGCCGTCTTATGTCCTTGATCATTCAGATTTTGATCAGGCTTACCAAGATGCGCCATACAAAAGGATCAAGAAACAGGTCCATGTGCAGAGGAATGTTGATATGGAGATTGTCACTGAGACTGCCATACCTCCAGAGGAGAAGAGTTTGGATGAGATTGAAGTTCAGGACTTCGAGGTGATCACAGTCAACCTTGGTCGAAGCACCTGGCAGACACAGGTTGATCTCCTACAGGTTGCTACAGACAGTGCAAGGGATAGGATGCTGAAAGACAGAGAAGAAAAGGAAGCCTTGTTGGCGTTTAAATTCGCACCTCTGGAATGCGTATTTGAAATGGACAGCTATGCACAGATAAACTGCTCTTCAAATTAGGAGGGGAAGCTCCCTCTTGCTGATGGTGTTTGAAAGAAAGTAAACTAAACTAAGTTGCCTATCTTTTTGATCAGCTTAGAGCACAAGGTTTTTTAAACACAAACACCGCAGCTGAGATTTTCTGTTTTAAAACTTCAACTACGACTAACTTAAACTAAAGACGTTTCTGGCTTCTCAAGTAATAGCAGAGCAAGAGAAGCTAGAAATTAACAAGGTAGATTTTCTGACAAAAATACTTCAATAATCTCTCTCTCAACGAACACCTACACACTTCACTGTAAGTTGAAATAAAGATCATAAAAGTAGAACATAGATAACGGAAATCTGAGATTTTGGACCAAGGCAAAAGAGGCTCATGATTTTATTACTCAAATCTCTGGAACAAAGCTCACTTCTAACATGCCTGGAACAAGAAATTGCAGCTAAAGAGGCTTGCAATCTTGCTCTTACACAATAGAAAACAGCAATCACACTAACTCCTTGTTGGCTAAAGAGGCTGAACAATTTGCTATCACAACACAATTGAACAATACTTGAGTAACAAATATAAGGCACAATAGGCTCAGCGTTTTGTTCTCACTAGCACGGTTAAGAAAAACTAATGAGCAAAGGCTCTTATTTATAGACAAGCAGAGAAGTAGGGAACCCTAAAATCTACTTGCTTTCACAATCTAGGGCTTGCTCAGCAAGCAAGCTTTATTACTAAATCTAGAAAGAAGATAACATCTAAAACCCTAAGAAAGCATAAAAAGCAGGAAACGCCAACTATTACATTTTATCCTCTTTCTATCCTCAAAGAATGGATAAGATTTATTCCAAGAATGGAAGAAAGCTTCTGGAAGAAAGCTACTTTAAAGCTCGATCACATCCGCTAGGAAGTTAGAGATTGTGTTCCAGTTTGGTGCATCTATTCCATCAACAGCAAAGCACCACTTTTCTAGGATATCTTCAGCATCTGCAATAGATCTCAGGAAATCTTCGACCTCATTGGTCGCTTTCTCGAACTTTGCTGACATCACCAAAACATGACCTATCCTTCCACCAACTGGATTGCAACTGCGGACAACACTCTGGTACTGAGTTTGTACTTCCTCAAGCCTGACGTAGGAACCATCTTCAAGACTATACTGAGAAGGAATCTTTATGACGAATTCGCTGATGAAAAGAAGAGTTTCAACCACCCTTTGTCTGTAGGCGATGAATTCTTCAAATATCTTCTCATAGGTTCTAACTTTGAAAACGTGACGCTCCCTCCAGGCAAGGATTTGCCTCTTGTGTTCTTTTGAAACTGCTGAACCAAAGGCTGTATCCAAATCAGCAGTGATGATCTCATGCCTTGGTCTTACTTTAGCCAATGTTTGTTCAAATCCCTGGATGCCTTGACATAGCTCATGAGCATTCTCCCTTAACTGAAACATCTGTGCCAAGATCTCCTTTCCTCTGACAATGAAACTCTCGATCCATTCTTGAGTTTCTTTCCCACAAATAACCAGCTCTCTCAGCTGATGATGATCAGCTGGTGTCTCTAAAATCTGGGGCAGCAACTGGGTTGCCTGTGAAGAACCATGGACAAGGTTAGAAATAAAGAGCCTAAGCTACCGATTTTCAGCCTTGAGGGCTGCCTTGTCTTCTCCATCTCTAAGCACTCTTTCCTGAAGGTTTTCAGATACAACTTTGAAGAGGCTCAAATCCGCATGTCTGGGATTTCTACCAAGATTTGCCTTGACCGTGACAAAATCATCCATGTTTACCTCGTCCCTATTCTTATCTTCTGGGAGCAATGCAGTCTCCATGACTATCTCACCATCAGGATTCCTATCAAAGTGAACTTGTTTCTTTGCCTTCTTCTTAGGAGGCTCCTGATAAATGGTGTCAAGATCATCAAAATTTACCTGATATGAAGGCCTTCTCCTCACCCTTCCTAAGGAGTTCTCAAGCCAAGACACGGTAGTATCTTTACTAACTTCCTTAGGGGGTGCCACTGCAATCTCCTCATCATCTTCAATATCAAGATCGATGTGCATTGGTAAAGACTCTGTCAAAGGTGCAGGAACATGTGGCAAAGGTGGCTCCTCTGTTTCTTTCTGAGGTATGGGCTCGTCAGGAGGTGCTTCTGTTACTGCTGTAGGTTGCTCCTGTATGACTATGCCTGAGAAGTCTAACCTTCTTCTTACATTTTTGCTCGATCTACTACCTTTGACGCCTTCTTGAGACTGACTTTTGCCCTTCCCTTTTGACTGTGCTCTAGAAGAAGAGGGAATTGTCCTTGGCGGCTCTACTACTGGAATGGAGTTTTTCCTTTTAAGGATTAGGAAAACCTTGCTATACTCAAGGACTTGTCTTGTCCTGTCTTCAACCGAAAGGGATTCCTTATTAGCCCAGTTGACCTGTGGAAGAGGTTGATCTTCGATTCGCTTCTGAGTGTACATAGGGAGAAGCACATCCTCATCATCATCTGATTACCCTTCTATATCTTCATTTAAGCAGTCTTTCATCTGATGGAGAGTGAGCCTGCTGTAACTACGCCTCCACACTTCAAACTCATCTGCACAGTTAGCCCAAAAATCTTCACGTGCGGCTATATGATCATAGTTCTTCTCCAATCGGCCAGCGTAGACACCATGAGGGTCAAATGATCGTCTCTCGATGTAAGATTTGAGGCTGAATTTATCTAACTCTTCTCCTATTGTCTTGGCCTCTGCAACAGTCCTGCATGTATAAATTCCCAACCCTAATGGAAAATGGAGGGAGGGTTTCCTTCTGTTCCTCAAGACTATGTGGACACCGTGGGCCTGCCTCAAGAACTCCATGAAGATGACCTCATCTGACAGGTACCTTGGCAACATGAGCGGGGCACCTGAAAAGCCATAGACCCGGAGATAGGTGAAAGTAGGAAACTGAATAAACCAATCTGCCCACTCCGCCATCGCTGCCCTGGCAACTGAAGAGATACGGACGTGTAACTCATTGTCAAGGTCCCGCACTGTGTACATCAGAAAGGCCTCGTTCACCCTCTTGTAGTGATGCAACGACTTCGTGAACTCCAACTGAGGATAGTAGTTATATATTTGTTGTATACTCAGTGATCCCTCGGCGTTTAATCCTCTGAATTGACCTTGATAGGCCACCAGGTAGACTAGATAAGACACCATATGGAATACATGGAACTAGAAGTATTATGTTATCTGCTGATGTATGCTATCACTGATCAAGGTAGGCCAATCATAGAATTCGATTTTCTTCATGATGTGGGGTATGGCGTAAAACATCCAAGGTTGAAACTTGGTGGCATCTTCTGAGCCAGTGACCCTGTTGAGCAAGGTAATAATGATGGCAATTTCATCCTTAAACTCTCCTCGCCCGACGTTCTTAGGCAATTGTTTTTGTTTCTCCTTCATCCACCTCTATGCAATCTTTTTACTATATTTGTCTTTATGCATGTCCCATATCCTTTCACATTCACCCTTTGAGATAGTAACACTTTCAGGCCATGGGGGAATGGAAAAACACTTCTTGATCATATCAGGCTTTAGACTGCAAATCAATCTGCCATCTGCTGACTGGATCTCCTTGGTAGCCGAGTTGTAACGCTTAATGCAAGCAATTACAAACTCAAGACTCTAAACTGATATAGGAATTGACGCTACTGCGAGGAGTCCAGAATGTCCCAGGTTCCTAATTGAAGTGTTGCCTGCGTTCTCCAAAGCATGTAGATCAAACACCGGCTTAACATGATGCAAGTTTGTTTCAGCTGTTTTGATGTAGTCATGATAAAGAGTTGATTTAGTTTTGAAAACATCGGGAGTGTACTCCATTTTGGAAAACTTGAAGAACAACTGTAAACTCGCCTAGGTGCTGACAAGTTCTGAACAATTTCTATTTTTAGAATGTTGATTTTCTTGCTCCAACGGACAATTTTTTTGAAAAAATTTCTGAGATATGGGTTTTCTTCAGAGATTCGTTGCAAGACAACCCAGATCGTCCGTTCTTAAAAATTCTGACTTTTGCCTGAAAAAGCAGCAAACCCTAATTTCTTCAAATTTTTCACAAAAAAAGCTGGCATCTGGGTTTTGTTCAAAATATGATTAGAAATGGACCTAGTTGATTAGATTTGCAAAACCCTGATGGCTGATCGAAAAAGCAGCCAACCCTAGGTATTGAAATTTTCTTGAAAAAGCTGTGATATAGGTTTTCTTCAGAAGACTGATTTGAGAGGACCCAGATGGTTGAAAACTGAATGCACTGATAATTTCACTGACATGCAAGATAAAAGCAGCTGCTGCAACTTGATGAAGTTCTTGAAAATTTCCTTCAGAAGATTGAAGTGAAAAGACCCAGATGATTGAAAACTGAAAACCTTGGCCTTCTCTTTGAAAAATTTGATCTTCTGGAAGAAAAAGCTTGAAAAAGCAAGGGTTTGAGTTGCTGCTCTGAAAATTTTGATGAAAAACCAGCAAGCTATGTATTCTTGGATCATGAAAATTCTTCAAATTTGCTGCTCCAACTTTCTCCTCTGACTGCTACCTGCAAAAATAATGAAAATAACATGAAAGAGGAGTGTTAAATAGATTTAGGGTTTTGTTTTTGCTTTGCTTTCTTTTGCTTTTATTTCCAAAAACCCTAAACCTCAGCTTCATTGAACTTGAATGCCTCTTTCTCCTTGCAATAATCTTGAAAAATTCTCTAAGGCACCAGGGGCGCCCACTTCACCCAGTGTTAGCCAAAATTTTGGCATTTTCAACTTTTTTCATTTTGACCCTGAACTTCGCCTCCCATTTCCTTGCAAACCGATCCGATGGGCGAGCTGATAGTTTCATCTGGAGCCAAATTGATTCTAAGAAAGATGTTCTGGAGGCACTGGCAAAACTCATCTTGACCTCTCAATTCATGGGAGCCTTTTCCCTCTGTGACCAACTTCCATGTTAGCCATTTTCTAATCTTCAATTTCAGTGGGAGCCTTTTCCGAATTCAGTGGGAGCCTTTTTGCGGAGCCAAACTGATTTTGAGAAAGATGTTCTGGAGGCACCTCTGGCGAAAAACTTCATCTTGACCTCCAAATTCATGGGAGCCTTTTCCCTCCAGGGACTCCGAACTTCCACAGTGTTAGCCATTTTTCTGATCTTCAATTTCTTCAATAACTCCTCTTCTATAGATGATCTCGTCGAATCTAGAGCTCCAGACGTCGGATTGATTGGCGGTTATGCTCATCGCGAAGCTATCGAGATATGAGGAGGGGTCTTCTGGGATGAACTCTGCAAAATAATGAATTTTGGACCCTTAAAAGTTTGGGCGCCCATCTTGGCTGGGGGCGCCCATGTTCCCCAGAGTTAGATTTTTTTTTTAACTTTTTCTTGTTTACTTTTGGATCTGGAAATTCAACTCTCACCAGACCCTTTGTTCGGTGCTTCAGATCTGGCGACTGCGACCTCTGATTGACGTGCGGAGTATCTCGTTGGAAAGTTGGATCAATCGTGAAGAGATCGCGTTAGACACAAGCCTGCAAATTCATCTGATAGAGACCTTGAAAACTTTGGGCGCCCTTCTTCACCTGGGGCGCCCAAACTCAGCAGACTTAGCCATTTTATCTGTTTTTCAACTTCGAGTTTGAAATCTTCATTCTGTACCTTCGTCTTCGATTTGAATTTGCTGGATGTTGAACAGTTAGACGTGTTGACAAAGACGGGCATCGCAAAGCTGGCAGGATATTGAAAAGATCAAGCACATTCTTGAACCCTAACGGCTGAATTAGACCCTTCAAAAAGTTGGGCGCCCTTCTTGGCCAGGGGCGCCCAAAATCTCAACACTTAGTCAATTTTTGATCTTTTTCAAATTCTCGTTCTGACATCAGTTTGGAATCTCCCTATTCAGCTTCGAATTCCGGATGACTAGATTGCCTGATGACTACACCGTTGAATTCGTTACGGAGCTGACAAAGAATTGAGCCACTTTGACTGGAGACACAAACCCTAATTTTGATATTTGATGCCCTAAAAAAATGGGCGCCTTTCTTCACCTAGGGCGCCCAAAGTCACCAGTGTTAGAAAATTTTATCATTTTTCAACTTCCTCTTTGCTCTCTGTGCTGGTTTATCATCTCGCCTTCTGTTGAAAGCTCTGAATGCTAAATCTGACGCCTGGTAGCTGACTGACTGTTCATGAATGACCTCGGAGTTCCTGGTATGCTTCTGAAAAAGCAGAATAGACCCAATAGGGCAAAACTGATCTTTTTAGATTCTGACTACACCAGCCTGATACAGACGTATTTTAGCCAATCAAAATCAGTTCGGAACCTGTCAGACCAACTTTCTATTTTTAGAAAGTTTTGCCAGTATCCATTTCTAAAGAAACCCAGAAAAACCCAGAAAACGTTACTAATTTTAGAAAATTTCTAAAAATAGCAATTTTCCTAAAATTTAGGGATGAAAAACTGAGATCTGGGTTTTGTAGGTTAAGTTGCTCTGAGCAGACCCAGATCGTCAGAAATTGAAAATTTTGTATTTTAACCCCTCATGCAAGACATGTACACCCAAATTTGACCTTTTTGACTGATTTAACAAGACTTTTACTCATTTCTTCAAAATGTCTAAGTGTAAATGTAAATTTTAATTTTGGGGTACAACAAGCCTCAAGGCTGAAATCAAACAGCTTCGTCAGTACATTTCTAGCCTTGTACACAGGTTAGATGTCACCGCTACACTCCCGTCGATGCTAGAGCCACCAGCAGAACAAGGCCAGCTTGATCGCCTAGTTACATACGGCAAGCGTTTGGAGGATTGGGAGTTCATTACTAGAGGCCACTTTGTGCTTGCAGAGCTATTTCAGTTGTGATACAATGCACGCGAGCTCCGTCTACGTCTATGTCCCCAAGATGAGGAGCGAGACATGGCGATTGACAGACCACGAGATGAGATTATGATTGCTCACCTGAGTGTGGCATATGAATCAGTAGCAGATGCAGAAGATAAAGAAGCTATCTACACTTGGAAGACACAGTTGGTATTCAAGGCGAAGATAGGGGAAACGATGGCATCAGAGTTGGTTGAGAGCAGAGAGCACATCACTAGTGCACTCCGGTGTGTGAGAACCTTAGTGTCTCGCATACCGTGTCGGTATCAGATTGACAGTGGTGCGTATGTTGAGCTTGCTAACGTATAGTCAGAGCTCCATGCACTCATTCATGGCATTTTTAGTGGGGAGACCATTGGTTGTAAGATGAATCAACTTACAATCATGTCAGCATTGTTTGATAAAGCAATCAGGAGCAAAGGTGAACTTCGGTGCCAGATCACAACTCGTGAGGACATGTTGCACAGGCACAGTATACTTCAGCAGAGTATCAACGCCCCAGACAGTGACGCAGTCAACAACCTCGTGGAGGGGTTGGTTGCTTGAGATCACAGCCAGTAGACTTCAGTTCCCACCTTTCCAGATAGACATTAGACACAAGAGTTAAACTTGGCGTTACCTTTTCAAGTTAACTCGTTGTCACATCTCATGCATGTCTATCTTGGGATTATCTATGTTCACTTGGAGTTACATTTAGGGTTTTCGTTAACTGATGGTAGTGTTCCAGTTAACTTGCTTTCAATAAGGATGTGCATGCTTGCACATTGTCCATTTTTAAATTAGATGTTCTAATTAACTGATGGTAGCTTCCCAGTTAACTGTATAGTTTGCTTTATTAGGGTTTAGCAATAAATCTTGCATGCATTGCAAGACTGTAGTTGACTCAAGGTGATTTTAGGGTTCCCTACACCTTTTGATGTCTATAAATAAGAGTTTTTGCTCATTTGTACATAACTTTTGCACAAGAGAGTAATATATGTTGTGCCCACCTTGCCTATAATATTGCTTATTCTGTATCTGTTCGCGAGTATTTATTATGATTATGAATTGTTATGCCACTTGGGTTTCATGCAATTATTATGGGGTATGCTTATCTTAGTTAGATATAGTGGCTAGTTCGATCGTAAATTATATGTGTGTTTCGTCTCTGCAATTTATTGTCCTAGTTGGCTATCCTTTGTGTTGTGTTTCTAATAAGCCTATTCAGATTGAGTAAATAGTTGTGCCCACCTTGCCTTCACGTTGAGAATTTGTACTTAAAGCTTATTGTATGATGTGTGTGATAATAAACCTATTCAGATAAGCAAATAGTTGTTCCCACCTTGCCTTCACGTTGTGAATTTGTACCCGGTTTATCGTGTAAGCTCATTCCCACTCCGTTTCCTTATGCTCTAATTTCTTGACGGGATTGAATAGTTTAAGTTACTTAGTTTTGTGTTGTAGTTAAGTCCTGTGAAACCAGAAAATACTTGGCTGCAACGTTTGAAGTTTATTGCAAACCTTGTGCCTCTTTCAGCTGAGACAAAAAGATAGGAA
>VDFB02107827.1:0-34402 GCA_007258455.2 Sequoia sempervirens | reverse complement strand
ATCAGTGCCTTTTGTAGTTTATGAGAAGAGTTCAGACAAGGAGCAGCTCAGGTCCTTTTGAATATTTGCAGCTGTCACCACCAAGAAGACAAGGCAAAGCAACAGAAAGGTGTGGAACAACAATTATCTATTCTTAGAAGAACTCAATCCACTCCTCCATCCGTGGGATCACACATTGTTGTTTTGTCTTTGGTTTCATTTATAGTACCAAAGAAATCCTCCTCAACCACCTCCAATGGTCAGCCCAAGGAATAAAACCTTTTGTTGCTTTTTAATGGAGAGCCTATTGAATTTGCACAGCATACGACATTCCAATGGCAACCTTGAAGAGTTCCGCCACCACGGAGATGATCAAACTACTCCCCGGGATTAGAACACATGAGAGATGTGGCTTTGTTTTACAGTCCATCACATAACCCAAGAGGATGCTGCTGGGTGTTGGAGATTACTAAATGGCTTCCATTGAAGGGAAGAGTTGTGCAATGGTATAGGATCCTACCAGTTAATTCAATTGTAACATGGGACGAATTTGGAGATAAGTTGCATAAACAATTTCAAGATAGGTCTGACAACTTGTCTCTATTGGAACAATTGACTACAGTTAAGAGGGATCCACAAGAGCAGATAAACGACTTCAACTTCATATTTCAAAGAACTTGGGATAGAATCCCTGCAACGGTGAGGCCACCTCCAGAATACGCATTTTTATATTTTTTGAGGGCTCTGAACAATGATATAGCTGTCATGATATAGTCAATGGGAGGAGTGACTTTGCCAAATGCTTTCGAAATAGCAATCAGAGCTGAGAACAACTTAATACAAGCTGGTAAACTTGCTCCTAGGCCTCCAATGCCTATATTTCTAGAAATTCATGCAAACATTCCTTTGCAAATACCTCCTTTCACACCTCTACCAGTTGTACCAATGCTGCCAGCTATTGTTCCAGTTGCTGTAACACAAGAAAATGCTACTTCCAGTTCTCCAAATGAGTTGCAGGAAATCAAAAGTCTATTGCAGTCTTTTGGTAACAAGCTTGTAAGCTTAGAGAAGCAGCAATCATATAGTAGGCCTTATCAGCAGCAGAATCTAGGCCAGCAACAAGCATATCAAGGTAATAGACAACAGTATCAAGGCAATTACCAAGGCTCAAGACAAAATGTTGCTACAAGACCTTTTCAGGCCTACAATCCAGTCCCAATTAGTGTTGTCAAAGAGCTTTTTCCTATTCAAAACAATCTGGTTGTTGATTATGAGTGGTGTTATCCATGTAATCAGGCACATAATCAAGCTACATGCTCTAATGGCGTCATCAATCAAGCTCTTATGGTGCAAAGTGTTGTAGGTGCGCAAGATTTGCCTAAGGAGGGGTATCCACAACAGCAAGATTAGCCTGGAGATGATTCAACTCTCTTGAATTGGCAGAGAGAAGAATTTTGTGGAGTGAACCAGGATGACACATCTGTTGTTGCTAATACTAGAGCCAAGAAGAGGGCTTTCAAGATTGAACAAGCAACAAATAAGAATAAGGGAGTTGTTGGTCCATCAAATCAGCAAGTACCACGCACTTTGCAGCAAGGTTATGACACTAGTAAGGAGCAGCCTTTACATGCTTCATCCACAAGTCAAGTGCAACCTGACCATACTGTTGTAAAGACGCAGCCAAAGGTAAATATATCTGCACCTTTCAACATTGTTGAAAGTATGAAAAAAATAAATGTTTCAATTTCGATGTGGGACTCTTTAGCAATCCCTGGTCAAATCAATATGTTACAGTCAGCGTTATCAAATCCAGTTAGTTGGAATCCTCCAAATGAAGTCTCTTTAGGCCAAACAAAGTTAGTTTTAACCAATGCACCTTTGGATAGTACCACACAACAAAGTAATGGTGTCAAGCCCCCTCCTTTCTATGTTTCCTTAATAGTGGGGAATAAATTGGTACACAATTGCATGGTGATAGTGGGGCTAGCAGCTCAGTAATGCCAAAAAAGATTGCAGACCAGCTAGGTTTACAATACCAGCCATTAGAAAAGGAAGTACTTCAATTGGATGGGACAGCAGTAAACACTATAGGTGTTATTAAAAATATGAATCTCATATTACATGCCTGTCCCAACTTTTCAATCCCACAAGATGTGTTGGTCATAGATTTGCCTCCATTTTTTTCTCTATGCCTGTCTAGAGACTTCACGGCTAAAATTGGAGGGTATTTATCTTCAGATTGGTCCCATATGCTTTTTAGGACCAAGTATGGTACTAAGGTAACTATAACTTCTGAGTCCCTTGCCAAGGATCACATCGAACCTTATATGCCATCTACTATAAATGTTAATTCTATTATTTTAGAGGATACTGAACTTGCTGCAGCACAAGAGTTACAAGCTGTGAGTGTACCTAAGGTACTCCTGAATGAATGGGCAGCTGAGAACATGGTTGATAATCCAAATGAGCTTATTTAGGATGTTGGTCTAGGCAATTATGTGTTGCATGAAGCTGGGACAGAAATGCCAAATCTCGAGAGAAGTGCAGAAAGTCAGTTTGAGCAGCAAAATAAATTATGGGAAATGTATTTTGATGGTTCAAGAAGCAAAAACGGCACTGGAGGAGGTGCAATGCTTGTATCTTCATGGGGTGATAAGTATTATTCTGCTTTTTGTTTTTCTTTCGCATGCTCTAATAACACTGCTGAATATGAGGGCCTTGTTCAGGGCCTTGAGTGGGCGAGGAAGAGAGGAATAGCCCGCTTGAAGGTATATGGGGACAGTGAATTAATTGTCAATCAAATAAGAGGTCTGAATGTTGCAAAAAATGACACACTAAAGTCTTATAGGAACAGAGTGTGAAACATGCTTGAGGATTTTGATGCCTTTAACTTAGTGTCTATTCCAAGGAATTAGAACAAGCATGTTGATAGGCTTGCAGCCATTGGAGCACAGTTTGATATTCCATGTGACATTAGAAAAGAGAAGGTACAATAGTATGTGAAGGTTGTGGTCAGGCCATCAATTCCTGATAACAACATTCACTAGCAAGTTTTTGACAGTGATGAATAGATCCTTTCTTTCTTGCTCGAAGAAAATTATTTCTCCATGGTGAATCAAGCAAAACTTAAGCAACAATATGATGATCAAGTCATACAGCTGAGGACAAATAAGTTACTCAAAGGCCTTGTTACCTTGGAGTCTATTTTCAGTACTGATGATCAGCTTAAAAAGGGTAAAGCTGGCTTGCAAATCAAGGAAGAGCATTATGAGGAACTGAAGATTTTCAAAGGTAAGCTCCTTAAGATAGGCAAAAAAAGTTCACATGAAGATAAACAAGCTTTTGTTGCTTTATGCCAAGAATTTCATGATGTCTTTGCTTGGGAATATTCAGATTTGAAAGGGTTTGATCCCCATATTGCTCAGCACACAATTGAGTTAGAACCTAATGCTAAGCTAGTAAGGCAGAAACAAAGGCCCTTGAATCCCAAGCTTGAGCCCTTAATGATTAAAGAGCTGACCAAATTAGTTGAGGGGGGTATTGTCTTTCCTATTAAGCATACTTCATGGGTTTCTAACCTTGTACCAGTTAGGAAGAAAAATGGTGAGATAAGACTTTGTGTAGACTTTAGGGATCTTAACTAAGCATCTTTGAAAGACCACTACCCGTTGCCCTCCATGGAACAAATCTTGCAAGTAGTTGCTGGTTCTGAGAGATTTTCCTTGTTAGATGGTTTTTTGGGCTATAATCAAGTGTTGGTTAAAGAGGAATATCAGTTAAAAACTGCTTTTACAACTAAGTGGGGCACCATGGCATACAAAAGGATGCCTTTTGGTTTATCTAATGTTGGCGCCATGTTTCAGAGGGCCATGGACATGGCATTTCAAAGTTTGATCAATAAGATTATGCTGATTTATCTAGATGACATTATAGTTTATTCTGAGAATGTTGATGAACATTTGTCACACCTTAAGCAAGTTTTCAAAAAATGCAGAGAGTTTGGTATCTCTCTCAATCCGAAAAAGAGCATCATTGTTGTTCATGAAGGGAAATTATTAGGCCATATAATATCAAAGGATGGAATTACTATTGACCCCGAAAGAGTTAAAGCCATACTTGAGTTGCCATTACCCAGTCACAAGAAGGGTCTGCAGAGCTTTTTGGGGCGAATCAACTTTTTGAGAAGGTTCATCCCATATGTTGCAAACCTATTACAGCCTTTGACAACTATCTTAAAGAAGAATACAGTTTTTAGTTAGACTAGAGAAGCAAGGCGCAGTTTTGAAGAAATCAAGGAAGCTTTGGCATCAGCTCCGACATTGGTAAATCCAGATTTCTCTAAAGACTTATTTTTGTATGCTTTTGGTAGCAGTAGTTCAATCTCTACCATGCTGGTTCAGAAAAAATAGCGATCACTTAGAACAGCCCATAGCTTTCTTTAGCCAGGTACTTATTGATTATGAGGAGAGGTATACTTTTGTTGAGAAACATGTTCTTGTCGTGATCAGAAGCCTAAAGAAGTTTAAGCCTCTAGTGTCAAACAATAAGATTCATATTCTGGTGGCCCACTCAAGTGTGAAGGAGTTTCTGTTGAACAAAGATTTGAATGAAAAAAGAGCAGGGTGGGTCACCAAGGTCATGGAGTATGATGTAGATATTAAGATCACCAAACTGGTTATAGGTAAAGGTCTTTGTGAACAACTTGCTACGGAGTCAAGTAGTGAAAATAAGTTAGAAAGGGATATTGTTTTTGCTAATACAAATGAGTCTCAGAATGCTCAAGATGGTGTGCCTCTGGTAACAACAAATTGGGTTCAAGACATGACCCATTTTTTACAAACTGGTGAGTATCCACCAGGTTTGAACAAAGCTAAAAGAAGATACTTCAGATTGCAGTCCATACCGTATGTACTGGTAAACAATGTTCTTTTCAAAAAGGATCTGGATGGTGTCTTATTAAGATGCATTCACAGCCATCAAATTGAGAAGGTGCTTCATGAGTTTCATAATGGAGCTACGGGAGGTCACTTTGCCCCAAGAACTACTGCTTGGAAAATCATGAGAGCTGGTTACTACTAGCCCAGCTTGTTCAAAGATGCATATGCCTGGTCAAGAAAGTGTATCAAATGTGCTCTATTTTCAGGAAAGGAAAAGTTGTCTGCTATGCCCCTGCATCCAATTCAAGTGGAGCAACCCTTCATGAGATGGGGCATTGATTTCATTGGGCCAATAAACCACCTTCTAGTGCCAGTCACAAGTGGGTGCTCATAGCTACAGACTATTTCACACGGTGCACATAAGAAATAACTTTGAAAGAAGCAAAAGAGTCTCCAGTTTTGAGTTTGTATGAATATATAGTCACCAGATTTGGAGTTCCTGACTCTATCATATCTGATAATGCTCTTGCATTTGTGGGATTGAGATTAACTAATTGGGCTGTTAAACATGGCATTCATTTGAATACATCCTCAAATTATTACCCTCAGGGTAATGGTTTAGCTGAAAGCACAAATAAGAATCTCATCAAGATTATCAAAAGAACAATGGAGGATAATCAAAGGACCTGGCACACTAAATTAAAGTATGCACTTTGGGAAGATAGAGTGACTCCTAAGAAGTCTATTGGTAATTCACCATATATGTTAGTTTATGGCAAAGAGGCTAGATTACCTCTATCTATGGAGCTTCCAGCTCTAGACATTGTTCACCAGTTAGAGATGTTTGAGGGACAGGACCCCATGTCTGTGAGGTATGGAGAGCTCATGGAGCTCGAAGAATCAAGGGACAAAGCAATGAAAGCTTTGGAGTATCATCAGCTCCAAACGAAAAGAACATTTGACAAGAAGGCTATAGAAAAAGTTTTCAAGGTGGGAGATCTCGTGCTGAAATGGAATGTTTTGAAAAGTAGGCCAGGCCATCACACCAAGTTCGATAACATGTGGACAGGTCCATTTATTATTAGAGACTGCAAAGAGCACAATGCTTATCAATTGGCTACAACAGAAGGGGAAGTGCTCCCTATCCTAGTTAATGGGATACACCTTAAGCCCTGTTTTCAAGTCTAATGGAGTTCCTCTATTGTACATATTAGTTAGGTTTATGTTTTCAATAAGTGCTTCTACGCTTCAGGTTAATTATTTTCTATTTCCTAGGTACTGTGATGGCATAGTAGGTTTTCTCTTTCGTTTTTCCCTGTTTTGTTTTTGGCAACCTGTTGTGTCCTATGGGTCTCAAGTGAATTGCTGCCATGTGCAAAATTGATATTTTTTATTTATTTTCTGAGCCTCTTAATGACTCCATGCCCAATGGATGAGTTTTGGCTACTCATTTCTATGTTTAGCAAGCAAACATCTAGCTAAGGTCGCCAGAAATGTTACCTAATTTTCACTCGCAGGCTCAATCAGGCAGGATAATCATGTGATAGATCTTTGAGAGGCCAAATGGAGCATTCACATAAGGGAAAAAGTCATGAATCTGATGCTAGGTTATAGGAAACTTAGTTTGGAAGCCTGCCTTGTTCAGGTTCGGCATGAAAATTCTCTAAAGAGAAATCAGCAAGACCCCAGGAATGTCATGGCGAGTGGAATTCACCTGCAGGTTCCTATCGGCAAGACATCGATCATCATCCCAACGACAAAAGGTTATGCATATCGGCGAAGGATAAAGCCTTCGCCATAAAGTCTCGGTGACTTCTTGAAGTCTCACCGAAAGGAGGCGGCGTCAACAAAGTAAGCGAGCTTTGCTGTAGGGTCTCGCTGAAGTCAAAAGGTCTCCCTGACTCTAAAGGCTCTCGGCGTAGGAGATTGAGTTCGCTAAGATGTCTCGGCAATAAAAAAAATTCATGCTTACTAAAATGGGCCCTCGCAAAAGCAAAGCGCCTTCGACATGATCTCTCACCGACACTCAGGAGTCTCGCCAACAACAAAAGACCTCACTGAGAAAGTTTGACTTTGGGAAGAGGTCTTGCCGAAGAAAGGAATGTATCCCCGACAGGAAAGAGAGCTCGCCGAAGGATTTGGATTTCGGCATAATGTCTCGGTGAAGGAAAGATGTCTCGCCGACATAAGGTAATATCGGCATAGGTCTTGCCAATCCATCAAAGTCTCAATGAACGAAATAGCATCGACAAAGCAAGATTTCATCGCCACAAGGTCTTGGCGATTAGGAAATGTCTCGCCGATGGAAGGGGGACCCCACCGAAAGAAATGGAGCTCGGAAAAGGATATTGCCTTCAGAAAAATGTCTTGCCGAAGGATGAAGGTCACATCGAAGAAAGATAAGGGGCCTAGCCGAGGGGTCGTATTCGGCATAACATCTCGCCTTCGGGATGAGGTCTGGCCGATAGGCCAATGTCTCGCTGAAGGCCAGGGGTCTCGCCCAAGGAAATTCAGTCGACATGATGTCTCAGTGACCGACAAGGGTTACGCCGACAGTGTTTCACCAGGGAGTTCTTGGCATAAAGCTTCCTCTTTGGCGAGATGTCTTCCCGAAAAGATGGGGTCTTGCTGATAATAAGATGGGATCGCCCAAAGATTTAAGGCTTGGCGAGAGGTCTTACTGAAACAGCAGTGTCTTGCCGACAGAATGAAACGAACTCGCTGAATTTTTTTGCCTTCGGCAAGAGGTCTCACTGAAAGCCAGTGGTCTCACGGTGAATGGTCATATTTTCGGGGAGATGTCTCCCCGACCGATGGGAGTCACACTGACGGAGATCTAGAGCTTAGTGGAATGAAATGTCTCGGGGTGACATCAATAATGTCTTGCCGATAGAAGATGAAGGGTCTCGAGGTAGCCTCTTGCTTTCGGTAAGATCTCTCACCGACACTCAAGTGTCTTGCCGACAGAAGGAAAGGAGCTTGCCGAAGGATTTAGCCTTTAGCATAAGGTCTTAGCGACCTGTGGATGTCCTGCCAACTGGGGGGATGTCTTTGATGTAACATTTTGAGGTCGTGGTGAGGTCTTTCCTTCGCTAGGAGGTCTCGCCAAATGCAGAAGGTCTCCCCAAAATGGATGCCTTTGCTAAGAATAGGGATTTCGTTATGATGTCTCAGCAACAAAATTGTGTCTTGCCGATGGCTTCAGTGATATCGGTATGACTTTGCGAGCTCGATAAGAGCTCTCATCGATAGTGTCATGTTATGTGGATAGTTCCAGTAGGATTTAATCGCATCGATGAGACACTTTTATGTTAGAATCCAAGATCACCTGCATGCAAGATGAATACCTGTCACATGCAAAAGATATGAAGAACCAAAAAGATGTTCTCTGAACCTCAAAGTGTAAAATGCATTAAGAGAATCGATTATTACAAAGTGATCAATCCTTATGAAGGAGATCAAGAAACCCTAAATGAAACCCTAGTGTGCACACTTAATAATTAATAATTAATTATTAATGCCTAAGTTTAGCTATAATAAAGAGGAATATGACTTAATTAATTAATCAATGTGATGTAATTAATTACATAATAACTATTACCTAACACCCCCTTAAGATGAACTTAGGAAGAAGCTTAAAACACTAGAATAAGATGCATGAAAGCAAGATGGGTCCCGGCACCAGGGCTCCTATCGTAAAATCTATTTACAAATGCACATGAGATAGAGAAGGAAAACCTGTGGGACAAACCCCTACAATGTGGATGACATATGCAAAGAAGCACTAGAAGAACTCAGAGAGTGACTGAACCGCGTAATCCGACAAGCAAGGAAAGATATCTCTTTCTACAACTGAAACCAAAACCAGAATCAGAATAATGTGACAGCAGAACCGATGCCATGGAACACTCGAAAACTCCAAACGGGAACAACCCTGGAATCTATGAAGCAGCAAGCAATTATTGAATGATGTATTACTAAAAATGAAGTGCAAAGATGCAAGATGCACTCTCCCAACTGCCAAAACATCCAAGTAATCGCCAAATAACGCATCGGTACAAATTTGGACTAAGTGATAAACCTAGGATAGATACAGAAAAAGTGTATGGACAGCAACATAGAGCTCCTTAATACCTTTCCAACGCCGCAAACGAGGCGAAAATTGGACATCGTGGCAAAAAGTTATGAGCTCGGAAGTCCAAAAACAACATCTGACTTCAAACAGCAATAAATACAGGAAAACAGTAAAATACTGTAAAATAAACTACACCAAATGAAAGTCCTTGGAACCAGCTTTCCGGCGATATCTCGTTTGCCCGATTTCGATACCGTATGCCCAAGTTATGGCCAAAAGAAAAAAACTGCTCTTTTAGGGAAAACCGGGGTTAGGAGGGGGCAAAGAGGGCCGGCCGTACGCTAAGTCAGCAGTTCACGAGCTTAAAATTGATGGCCATTTGGCCGTCAGGGAAAAAAATCGCCCCCTTGTCGGAAAAAAAATTTCGGCCGCCGGAAACCTGCAAGATGCCCGGAATATGCTCAGAACTAGCCGGAATATTCTCAGCGTGGCCTGGAATATTCTTCACCGAAAGACTGCCGCACTGAGCTCCTAGTCAGCGATAGGACCGCCGGCCTGGCTGAGTGGGCCCGCGGGGGCTGACGGAGGCAGCGGCGGCGGAGGCTGGAGGCTGGTGGCGGTGGCCACCTTGGCACGCTAAAGGCTGGATCTCCATAATCGAAGTTACCGCCCAAAGCCAAAATTGATTTTTTAAATTTTTTTGAAATCTTTTGTCGTGATCGTTGCGGTTGTCAGAGGCCGACGCCCCTGCATAAAAAATTTTTGCCTCTAATCAACTGCACTAAAATGGACGATTTGATAGGCGCTTTAGGGTTTTAGCAGTCGCGAACGCGATGACTTACATCCGCCTTGAGCCCATAGTGTCTCAAAAAAGTCACCTGCATCTTGCGTAAAGATGTCTGGGAAACCCTCAGACTTGAAACCTGAAGGAGAGGCCACATTCCTCAGACGAACAAGTGTACCGCAGGTCCTGACCATACCATGTTAGAATCCAAGATCACCGCATGCAAGATGAATAATTACACAAAGATATGAAGAACCAAAAGATGTTCCTCTCTCGAACCTCAAAGTGTAAATGGCTAAGAGAATCGATTATTACAAAGTGATCAATCTTTATGAAGGAGATCAAGAAACCCTAAATGAAATTTAGTGTGCACACACTTAATAAATTAATAATTAATTATTAATGTTCCTAAGTTTAGCTTAAGTAATAAAGAGGAATAAGTGACTTAATTACTAATCAATGTGATGTAATTAATTGCCATACAACTTATTACCTAACATTTTAGTGTCTCACGATGCGATTCTATAGGAGGAATTTTTGATCGCCCAAAGAAGCTGTGTGGAGTTTACTCGACCAATCAGAGAGATCTGAAATCGAGCTGTGGTAGTCTGACCAGGATGAAGAACATCAACGAGATGAAAAGCAACGGTATTTGTTCCTGCCTGGGGCATTCAAAGCGTTCAGCCGAAGAGGTTCAAATAGGACACGATGCCAGGAAGTGAATGTGGTAGCTACGAAATATCTGAAGAAGACCACTCCTGGAGGTGACTCTTCATGCTGACATGGACATGCAAGGTTCAACATTAAATTTCAATCAAAAGATCTAAAGAAAACTATCCCATTTGTTCACATTTGAAGCCCTAATTGGTCGACATAGCTTGATATATGTACTACTAAATAGTTCGATTATACACCAAGAGTTAGTGATTAACAATCCTTTTCTCGAATTAAAATGTATGTTTTGTAACTCAATCAATCGGAATACAATACAGAGTTTACCTGGAAGCTAGTGTTCATGTTTGTACTACTCTCATTTCTGTATTTCTCTTTTGATTATGCAAGTCTTTAACTATGTTTTATAAGTCTACATTCATACCTTAAAGCCGTGAAATTTATCTTTCCTTCCTAAGATGTGTATGTAGATCGAGCCTGTTAAGATTGATGCATAAGTCTAAAAGAAGTCATGTTGAGTATGTGAAACGGTTGAAGTTAAGTTTCCCAGTGTATGTTCATCTTGTTTTCATTTCATAATTCCTCATCAATTCGGTGTATCACCTTAGAATTTAATCTTTATTTTAATGCATTCTCCTTCTTCCTATCCCTTCAAAGAATCAATAGTTTAGGTGATAACACAAAGGAAGTCGGCCTTCTCCAGAGGTTGACCTCTGTCTGCAAGAAACCCACATCTTTAGAGGTCTTCCAATGTTACACTGAGGTGTTGAACAACAAGTTCAACAGGGTGCAATTTCAAGAGATAACAAAAACAATTGGAAAGGCCTATAATAATGACTAATTAGATTTGTCACCTCCTTCATATCCTGCTTAATTCCAATAAATTCCCCTAATTTTTCTTCCTTCAACATGACTAATTGTCCTTTATTTAGCATGTTGTAGGTTGGCTAGGTTTTCTTAATGAATTTTAGTATAAACCATCACAATAAATTAATCTGTCCATAAAAGGTTTTAACTTCTTTCATTTTTAGGCCTAGGAATGAGATCAATTGTCTTGAACCTCTCTAGATCAAACTTGATTTTGTCTTTGGACACAATATGTCCCAATAACTTGTCCACTTCTACATCACACACACTTCTTGGGATTCCAAGTGGTCCTATATTCAAGGCATCTTTGGAAGATATTTTCTAGATGATTTTAATGGTCTTTTCTATACTTTGAATAATTTTTTAGGTCATATTGAAATACAACCATTATCTCATCTATTGGACCTATAAATGCAATGCCCATGAGTCTTTGAAATATTGACCTTGCATTCTTGAGTCTAAATGTCATTCTTACATATACATGTTCTTCAAGGAGTTACAAAAGTTGTCTTATGTTGATCATACTCCTTGAAAAAAACATGGTTATGCTCTAAGAAGACTTCCATCATTGATATTGACCTAGAACTTTTCACCTTTTGTAGAAAATGAATCAATCTAGAAAGTGGGTTGTTGGCCTCCTACAATGATCTTAATAACTAGGTCTTTACAACCATGATTCAGAGATTGGAAATCTAACCTAAATAGCCATTTCAATCATCATGAAGGTGCATTTAACTTGTCAACCCAGGGACGTGAACTTGAAATGGGTCAACACAGTATGTGCAATAGGAACTCAAAGTAGCCATTCCATTCTACAGCTAAGGAACACACAATACTGAAAGTAAATTGCTTGAAAAGGAATGAAACAAATGATGAACATCAATCAGTGACTATGCTAAGCTGAAATGCATAACATGAATGAAAATATGAGCAACAAATAGGACACAACTTTGTCTGCTTTGGCTGCAGGAATAGTCACATAATGAAATTCTAGTGGCTACAGGAACAGTCGGTGCCAAATTTCTAACTAAGTACTAAATAGCAAGTAATACTAAACTAATGCTAGAATAAGAAGACAGATTACTCACCAAGTGGGCCCCCTTGGATAAGTATCCTCTAAAACTAATGAAAACTCAGATGCTCAAACTTAGAACTTTATTTTATTCATTGTGAATCATGAGTACAAAAGAGTAATGTATATGTATTACTGAAAACTGGAAAGTGCAAGTACAATATCAAATCGTGCAACCTTCTGAAGAAGGAGCATCATATCATTATTTATACTAATAGCTAAATGAGGCAGTCAACTCCATGACTGGGAGGATGCCATTTAGGGAAAATAGAGGAAATGGAGCGATGGCAGTTACGCATGCATGGAATCTGGTCAGACATGTAGGTCCAAATGTAGACTCAACTCAGCAATAAGGCACATGCATGCTCGATCATTAAAGTCCACTACAAGACAGTTACGTTTAGTTGCATGAAGAATCTTCTACCGTCGGCCTCCTTTGACTTGGAGCGATTCCTTTGCTGGATGTTATGGTGCATGCCTAGCTGGCAGTGTCTTCCTTAACTTAGTATATTAAATCTACATGGAGAAGTCAGTACGCATAATAAATACACATCTATAACCTCTTTAAGGAACATTCATTAACCACATGCAAAATCAATATAGATAATCCACATATTGTGCCAAATGTCATTAAAGCTTGCAGAGACAGGATTAAGTCCAATGTCAATGGTTTGAGGGCAACATTATGAAAATACCGACACCTAACATTAAAGTCCTTGACATCTACCAACAAAAAAACTATAGATTCTACCCAAAACTGGACCAAAAACTAGGCTCATCTCTCCCCCCAACCTAACGTTTTGTTGGTCCTCCAGCAGGGGAAGGGTTGTTCTTCTGCTTGGTCAAAGCTCTAAAATTTGCAACTGATAGTTGTCCAACATCAGTGGCTACAGTGTGTGAATCAAGATCCCAATAGAATCCTCCCAATCTGTCAAATCTGTTGCATCTCTACTTTTCTAAAGCAATGACATACTGGTAGAATCTAAAGTTTGGCACGAGCCACATGAGCATGGGTGGCTGGAAAGTTAGGGGAAGCCAAGACTTCCCTTGAGTTCTCCTAATCTGAATATACCTATCAATCCTCTTTAGTGCTGCAGCATAATTGTTGATGGAATGAGGCTCAACCTACTTCAACTCATAAGATAGACGATTCCATCTTTGTGATAGACATCTTCTCATAGTTTCCTCCTTTGCTACTATCTTTACCTCATACTCATTGTAAACTGCCTCAATGCAAGGAATAATCCTATTGCCATAACTAGGTCTAAGAAGCATTCTGTGCCATTCTCTGTAAATATCCCTTGGGTTTCTTGATTCAACTCTAATGGGCAGAGGGATATTAGACTCCAATTGCTTATAAGCTCCATGTTGTTGTCCCCAACTAATCTCATTTTGTACCCAAGACATAAATTCCCTCAATTGGACATCCCCAACATACAACAACGGGTTCCAATCATGGTCTTGAGTTACAACAAAATTATGCAAATAAAACTCACACAACAAATTCTTCATTTCAAGGGAGGCAATCCTATAAGCTTTGAAAAATTCCATAGGGGTGTCAATAGAAGAATTCAAACCTGAGGCAATCCTTGATAGCTTAAAAGAGAGATACTTCTCTTTCAGGAGCAGAGCATAGACCCTTGGAGGGGTCCTACATTCCAATATTTGTGGTGCCAAAGCTGCCATATCATCCACCCTCTGCTTTAGGGTGGCAAATTTTGCATATTTATCTTCAATCTCCTCATCCTTCTTTTGAATTTCCTTCTTCAATTTTTGTTTTTCCTTTTTCTATTCTTCCTCCCTTCTTTATATTTCTTTCCATAAATTCAAAATTGCTACATGTACTGTAAAATCAAGAGGATTATGAATTCCTACCAATATTTTTGTCGATGGTGGCTCCTCATATGACACTATATGCATGGACTCAGACTATCTAGTTATCTCTGGCTACAGGGGTACTATTTCTTCTTTCACCTTTTTCTGCAGGGACTCTCGTTCTTGTTCTTGTTGTGGCTACGAGAACTCCTGCTCTAGTTCTGGCTGTTGCTACAAGACATCCTGCTACAAGACTTCTTTCTCATGCTGTAGGAAATCCTAATTTTCCTCAAACTCTTCTGCAATGTTACCAAGATCGACCAGTGTTATATTTGCTGCTCTCCGAAATATATCTTCTTCTTCAACATTCTCCTATCCCATTGGAGCTTCAAGGTCCTCATGTGATGTCTCATAGGGCTTAGGGATTTCCTACGGAGGCGTACCAATCACAAGCCCAGTTGGTCTTGATTTCTTGGGACGTTTCTCATGCTTTCCTTTGGATGCAGGATGAACAATGTTAGCCTTCCTATTTTTAGAACTTGGTACCTTTCTTTCTACAGGTTGTGTTTTGGCCTTTCCTTTTCTCGTTTCTACTTCTCTTTTCTATGCCCTAGTTTTCATCAAGGTTTCAAGTGGAATGTCATCATCAGAATCGGAGGAAGAACTTTTTTTTTTTCTGAGTGGTATGTTCCAGAAGAACTAATTTCTATGGTTTCTTCTGTTGTAGGAGGATTCACACAAGAGCCAACACTAGAGGTTGAAGTGCCAAGAGGGGCTTTAGCCATGCTCAATCTCCTGCTAGACCTATGAGGTTGAGGTAAAGCCCTGGGTTGCAAGTGCTCAGGTCTAATTTGATCAACATTCATAAATTCCTCCCAGGTTATTGCAGATACATCATGCAAAGACTTTTCAACCAGCAATTTAATCAGACAATGGCGAGAAATGAAATTATCCCTACCTTTTTGGATCTCGGCCACCATGATTGAGAGAAGATTGTATAGCACATTGGGAAAATTCATCCTCCTTCCGTGCCTCATGTGATTCAAAAGCTTGAAGTGTACGGAATGCAAATTTGACTGAATCCCTCACAAGTGATGTATTTGATAACATAAACGACTATCTACTTCCATGGCTCGGGCAGAGACATTCTCTTTGCACCTTGTTTATCAATGCTCAATGGGGGGTCATTTGGCTCTGTAAATTCGACCCTAGCTGATCTGGCATCTCTGGAGGTAGGGTAATTTTTGCCATCAATTGGTAACCCTGTGAGTAGCTCTGCAATTCTTTCCTCAATTTCCATAACTTCCAACCCTTTTACTGTGGCTTTCCCTTCAGAAAATGTCTGAGCGAATTCAAGGGCAATGCTTTTATCAAAGTCATCCGGCTTCACAAAGTAATCTGACCATCCGCAGTTTCTAAATTTGGCCAGGCAATGTGCATCCTACAATAAAATGTCATGCACCATGGGTTCATTTTGAATTAACGCACCTCCCATTGTCTATAATCAAACAAATGCTCTGCAACTTCTTTCCTACAATTCCTATTTGAAAATCAAGCTCACTTTCCTGCAGTACCTGCTAAATTTCCAGTGCCAATATCAACTAAATTTTATTTTCTTTGTTTCACCTTTTTGCTTGCAACTCAATATTACGATAGGGGAAATAATGGTTGGAAAAGGAGTGATAAAGGGGAATTATGATGGGAAGAAATGGCGACTGCAGTTAATGTCACTTCACACATGCAAGTCGTCCTCTCATTCACATTTTAAATCAACTAATTTTAAATTTTCAGACGTAGCCTAGCATAAATTGACACATGGGCAATATATTTACATCTTTTTCTTTCCCCTCCCCCCAACCTAAATCTGGACATGTGTCCACACATTCGAGATGGGAGTGGTGATTTGACAGAGAATGATGGCATTTTATGTAAACTTCTATACTAACGTACAATGATTAAATGAATGCACTTAAAAAATGATTAAAGATAGTAATTAATGCGCACATACCTGAATGTGTGGAAGATTTGCTGCAAAGATCGTGGAAAAAGTACCGCTCGCCTTGTGGGAATAAATTGAGCAATTAATGAAAATGAAGTAGAGTGAGGTGAGGTGGAATGAAGTGATGGAAGAGAGAGAAAGGTGGTGATGGATGGGTGAAGAAATGGACTTCCACATAAGTGAAAGTCTTTATTATGAGAGAGTACATACCTTAATTAGCCAGAAGGAGGGATGCTCGGTCCATTCCCTTCGGCTACAGGAAGCTCGGGTGCTAAATGCTGGGTGAATTGTTGTAGGAACTCTTCTTTGGAAAATGGCTTGTGATATAATCTGAGGTGATGACCATTGACAATTAATTTGAACCTGATAGGGTCAATGGTAGTAAGCTAAACAAATCCATTAGGAAAGACCTCAACAACTTCATATGGTCCTAGCCACTTTGTCTACAATTTTCCTGCATTGTCCTAGTATCTTGAGTCATAGAGTAGGGCCCAATCTCTTGGTTGGAATTTCTTGTCCTTGATAAATTTTTCATGCCACTTGATTCTCTGATTTTGCACTACTTTTGTATGTTGTAGGGTTGTTATTCTTATCTCATCCAAAGCATTTAGCTGCATGATTCTTTCTCTTTGTGCCTTAGAAATATCCATCCCCAAATCTATTGCAGTCCGTAGAGTCTTATATTCAAATTCAATTGGCATTATAGCTGTCTTTCCAAAGAACAACTCAAATGGGGTGAACCTATAGTTGTTTTCCAGGTTGTCCTATAGGCCCAAATGGATTCTGGTAATATGTTTTCCCAATCCTTTCTATGAAAAACTACTATTTTAGTCAGAATGGCTTAAATCTCTTTGTTGGTCACCTTAACTTGGCCATTAGCCTGTGGATGATAAGGAGTAGACTTCCTGTGCCTTATGTTGTACTCATTAACTAGTGCTGCAACAAGGGTTGATGTGAATTGTGCCCCTTGATCAATCACTATTTCTCTTGGGACTCCATATCTTGTGAAAATATCCTCATAAAGTAATTTTGCAACCTTGTTATCTCTTGCATGCTTCATGGCCTTAACTTCTACCCATTTCGTCACATAATTAGTACATACCGATATATAAGACTTACCATTTGATGGAGGGTCAATGGGTCCCACAAAATCCAATCCCCACTTGTCAAAGGGAGTGATTACTACCTGAGGTAACAGTGGCATCTCATCAAATCTAGTTGGTTTGCCCATTCTTTAGAATCTATAACATTTTTTGGTATACCTTCCTGCATCCTTGTGGAGTGTTGGCCAATAATATCCCGTTTTCAAAACCTTCATTGCTGTCCTCTTGGCCGCAAAGTTTCCTCCACATGGTTCATTGTGGCATGCATGCAAAATGTCATATGTTTCATCTTCTCTCACACACCTCCTCATGACATGGTCAGGTCCAGTATAAAACAAACATCCAACAATCCAAGAGAAAGGAAAATATTTTTCAATGAGTGCCCTTTTCCCTCTTGGAGAGAAGTGAGAAGGAATTCTACCTGTGACCAAGTAATTGGCTATGTCAGCATACCAGGGTGTTTGTACACTAAGGGAGAATAGATTCTCATCAAGGAAAGAGTCATCTATGGGATGATTATCTTATGATGTAGTTAGCCTTGAAAGAAAATCTGCAACAACATTAGCCTTCCTTGGCTTATCCACAATGGTTATATCAAACTCTTGCATCAACAATAACCATATTTCCAATCTACCTATGATCAAAGGTTTATTCATGAGATATCTAATGGCTGCATGATCAGTGTGCACAAAGATTTGGTAGCTTGTTATGTAATGTCTGAATTTGTTCAGTGCATAGATTACTGCCAACATTTCTTTTTCTGTCACTGTATAATTGAATTCAACTCCTTGTAAGTTTTTGATGAAAAAGTAAATGGCATTTTCAATAGCTCCTTCTTTCTGTCCTAAGACTGCTCATATGGCATAATCTGATGCATCAGTATGGATGTGGAAAGAAAGCTCCCAATTAGGCCCTTTGAGTACAAGAGCATGAGTCAAAGCTGCCTTCAAGTCAGAAAATGCCTTGTCACAGGCTTCAATCCATTGAAATTCAGCATCTTTAGTGAGAAGAGTGTACAATGGTGTTGTTACCTTGCTGAAATCCTTGATGAAACACCTATAATATCCTACATGACCCAAGAAACTCCCAACATCTTTCTATTTTGCAAGTGTGGGCAGATTTGTGATTACCTCAATTTTTGCAGAATCTACTTGAATTCCCTTATGGGAGATGTAGTGGCCAAGACTACACCTTCCTGCATCATCATGAAGCACTTTTCACTGTTTAACGACAAGTTTTGGCCTTCACATCTCTGCAGGACCCTTCTGATATTTTCCAATGCTTGATTAAAATCAACACCATAAGTGGTAAAGTCATCCATATAAATTTCCATCCAATCATGAAAAATATCTGAGAAGATGCTAATGAATTCCCTCTAAAAAGTTGTAGGTGCATTGCATAAGCCAAATGGGAGCACCAAATAGGCATAGGTCCCCCATGGAAATGTAAATGTAGTCTTCTCTTGGTCCTCTAGTGCAATTTGGATCTGGTTGTAGCTACTGAATCCATCTAGAAAAGAAAAGTATTACTTTCCTGCAAGTGTGTCCAAAACTTGATCAATGAAGGGTAAAGGAAAGTGGTCCTTCTTGGTGGCAGCATTAAGTTCCTTATAATCAACACAAACTGACCATTTCCCTCCCTTCTTGGGCATAATCATTAATGGAGACACCCACTGACTATCTTAAATGGGGTAGATAAATCCTACATCTAGTAATTTTTGCAGTTCTCCTTTCATGATCTCTCTTAGTGCAGGGTTAATTCTTCTCTGTGGCTGTCTTACTGGGGTGCAATCATCTCTAATGTAAATTTTGTGTGTATAAAGTTTAGGATCCAACCCTTCATATCATGATAATCCCATGCAAATGCATGTTGATGGGTTCTTAATAGGTTTTCCAATAACAATTGTTGTTCTTCATTTAATTTACCATTAACATTCAAATATTTTCCTTCTGACACCTATACTTGTGTAGTTAACTCTATCATGGCTGCTTCATTAACACATGGTACCTTTAGCTCATATGGCATCAATGTATGGGACATACCTGTTGCTGCAGGAAGTCTGTCTATAGGAACAATGACTACAAGAAGAGTGGTTGCAGGAAGTATGTCTGTAGGAACAGTGGCTGTAGGAAGAACGCCTGTAGGAATAGTGGCTGTAGGAAGGGAATACAAAAGTGTCTTGACTGGAGTAGAAAAATGAGAAGATGATGCTTCCTCCACTTCACAATGGTTCTGAATGATATTAGCCAATACTTTATCCTCATCTTGGAGCTGCATGAAAGAGCTTCTACCTAGCATCATAAGTTGTGCCACAAAGTTAACTTCCTTGGCCTCTTCACCAACATGTGGCCATACAGGATTATCTTCATCATGAGATGGCTGAGCAAGCGGATAGAGAAAAAAAAATTTAGTGCTCCTCCCATCTGAAATGGTCATGTCACCTGACTGACATCCAATGTATGCATCTGTAGTTGCTAACCATGGCCTTCCAAGAATAATTGGATACCCACCTAGTGTAGCTTTAGGAGAAAGAATCATAAAGTCTGTTGGGTACTCCCAGGAGTCTAAAACTACCACAAGATCCTCCACTACACCATTAGGCTTAACAATAGAGCTATCAGCAAGCTGCAGGACAATAGGAGGGGACCTCATGCTTGCGATATTTAGTTGTTGTAGGATGTCTTTGGTCATTACATTTATTGTTTCCCCTAAATCAATCATAGCATTCTTTACTTGGATTCTATTTATAACAACTACTACCATAGGACTGCCTGGGTCATTATACTTTGGGAATAGTCACTTTTCCCAGCATGATGTCAGCTAGTTGTCCCTCCACATGAACTATAGTTGGGTCTTTCTTTTTCCTACCTGGCTTCTTAAGACATGCCTCCTTGATTGTCTTTCCGTAGATTAGAACATCCTTTATGGCATGAAATAGAGGTATCTGGACACATATATTCTTCAACTGGTCCAATATATCAAAAGTTGTATCATCCTTTTCTTCCTTCTTCTCGGAAACTTCCAATCTCTGAGGAAATGGTGGCTCTTGTTCAATCTGCTTAACTTGGACCGGTTCAGGATTTTTAGGTACACTAGGCTAAATGGGATCATTCAGAGGTTCCTCTTCCTCTTCCACAGGGAGCTTAGTGATAATGGGCTTGGAAGGGTCCAGTAGAGTAGTACCTGAATGCAAGTGGATATCACATACACTCACAACATATGTGGTGAATTTATTTGAATCAGCAGACTAGGCAAGTTGTTGTTGTGGTTTGTTATTTAGATTGGGTGTGGGATGAGCTGGTAGTTGAGTAGGTTTAGGTGCATTTGAGCTGGGATTAGCAAGTGGAGGCATTATAGCAGGCTGCTGGGGCTGAGAAGGTGGTTCCATGTAACTGGTTGTCTGAGTAGGCCATTGCTACCCTCCTCTCCATTGATTCATTTGCTGCCAATTTCCTAGAGGTGGCTGCCAATGTCCTTGAAATTGTTGCCAATTCCCCTGAGGTTGTTGCCACTAGGGTGGAGAACTATGATGACTGGGCCAAGAATTTGGAGGGTTACTCCAAGGATGCGGTGGATATTTTCCATAACTGGGTGGATATGGGGGCTGCCATTGGTTACCAGAGGAATAGGAATTGAAATATGGCCCAACATAGGATAGTGGATCTGGTGGCATACCTTGTCTTGGAGCCCAAGGCTTCCTTTGTGCAACATAGTAGACTTGGTCTTCTTCAATCTAGATTGGCTTGAACTCAAGTGGAACCTACTTGCTTTCAAGATTAGCTACCACCTTACATCTACAGTCCTTCTTTTGTCTGCAGTGGGGACAATACTTTGTCAACATTACCTCTACCTCCTCTTGCTTCTTCTTGGCCTGAAGTGTATCTAGCTGAGTAGCTAGATTATTAATAATGTCTTTCTTGAAGTCTACGAGCAAATGATTAATCTCCATTCTTGAGACTCCACTGGTAGTTGACTTGGTCTTCTTCAATCTGGATTGGCTTGAACTCAGGTGGAACCTGCTTGCTTTCAAGATTAGCTACCATCTTACCTCTGCCTGCTTCCTTCCTTTGTGCAACATAGTAGACTTGGTCTTCTTCAATCTGGATTGGCTTGAACTCAGGTGAAACCTGCTTGCTTTCAAGATTAGCTACCATCTTACATTTGCAGTCCTTCTTCTTTTGTTTGCAATGGGAACAATACTTTTTCAACATTACCTTTGCCTCCTCTTGCTTCTTTTTGGCCTGAAGTGTATCTAGCTGAGTAGCTAGATTATTGATAATGTCTTGCTTGAAGTCTACCAACAAATGAGTAATATCCATTCTTGAGACTCCACTGGTAGTTGACTTACCCATGGAAGATTGGTAAGCTCTCCCTTTCTTTGAAGCTTCCCTAGAGTAGTTCTAGCATATTTTCTTGACATCTTCCCAAGGAACTTGGGAAATATCTCCTCTGCCCATGAGGTCTAAGGCATCAATGCAGCTATCATTGATGCCTCTTAGGAAAAACAACTTCTGTGAGTCTTCATTAAGTGTATGGTGTGGATATTTTTGTAGGAAAAATAGAAACTTTGCAATGTAATCTTCCAGGCTCTCATCCTCCTTTTGTTGCATCCTGAAAATGTCACCTCCTCTCATGTCACTTCCTTTGCAATATTCCTTGTATTTCTCAACAAATTTTTTCTTCATGTCTTCCCAAGTTTCCATAGTATCTATGCCTAGGCTCATGAACCATCTTAATGTAGCCTCTTTCAAAGTGGTAGGAAATAGCTTAAGCTAAGCTTATGGGCATCAGTAGTATAATCATAACTCCTGCAGAGTATTCCAAACTCAAATAAAAAGGTATTAGGATCTTCTGTGACCAGTCCATAAATTTTGGGAGTGCTGAGGCAGGAATGTTCTTGATGTTGTCAACTTCAATCTGATGGGAAATGGGGAAAGGAAAAGTTGGTTGGTTAGTTCTATTGCTATTTGTATCACCAGTGCCTGCTTGATGTGGTTCCAAAGCAGAGTGGTTCTCAAGACGATTTTGATCTTCAGAGGAGACTTCAAAACTAGTCAGATCAAGATATGCATCAACAAAGGGGTGTGGATCTTCTTTTTCTTCTTCTTACGGTAGATTTTGATATTCAACTAGTTGGAATGGATTAGGATTGTTAGGAAGAGATCTCCCATAAGCATCCCTTCTCCTTCCTCTATGCATGCGGTATCACTCACTATCAGTCAGCTCACACAAAGAATTGGTAAAGAATAAGGGGGGGTCATTACTTCCTAAATGAGGATATACTAAGAACAACTTCCAAAAACACTACAACAAGGAAAACTACCAATGAATCCAAATGAATCCCTAGTTTGACACCATCCCTAACAACGGCGACAAAAATGCTGGCCTCCTACAATGATCTTAATAACTAAGCCTTTACAACTATGATTCATAGATTGGACATCTAACCTGAATAGCCATTTCAATCATCATGAAGGTGCATTTAACTTGTCGACCTAGGGATGTGAACTTGAAATGGGTCAACACAGTATGTGCACTAGGAACTCAAAGTATCCATTCCTTTCTACAGCTAAGGAACACACAATACTGAAAGTAAATTGCTTGAAAATGAATGAAAAAAATGTTGAACATCAATCAATGACTATGCTAAGTTGAAATGCATAACATGAACTAAAATCTGAGCAACAAACATGATACTGCTCTGTCTGCTTTGGCTGCAGGAACAGTCACATAATGAAATTCTAGTGGTTGCAGGAACAGTCGGTGCCAGATTTCTAAGTACTAAACAACAAGTAATACTAAACTAATGCTAGACTAACAAAATGGATTACTCACCAAGTGGGCCTCCTTGGATAAGTATCCTCTAAAACTAATGAAAACTCAGATTCTCGAACTCAAAACTTTATTTTATTCACTATGAATCATGAGCACAAAAGAGTAATGTATCTATATTACTGAAAACTGGAGAGTGCAAGTACAATATCAAATTGTGCAACCTTCTAAAGAAGGAGCATCAAATCATTATTTATACTAACAACTAAACGAGGTAGTCAACTCCATTACTGGGAGGACACAATTTAGGGAAAACATAGGAAATGGAGCGATGACGGTTATGCATGCATGGAATCTGGTTAGACATGTAGGTCCAAATGCAGATTCAACTCATCAATAATTCCTGTGCATCCTCGATCATTAAAGTCCACTACAAGGCAGTTACTTTCAGTTGCATGAAGAATCTTCTGTCGTCGGCCTTCTTTGACTTGGAGCGATTCCTTTGCTGGACATTATGGTGCATGCCTAGCTGGTGGTGTCTTCCCTAACTTAGTATATTAAATCTGCATAGAGAAGTCAGTACGCATAATAATTGCACATCTATAACCACTTTAAGGAACATTCATTAACCGCATTAAAAATCAATATAAATAATCCATATATTATGCCAAATGTCATTAAAGCTTGCAGAGATAGGATTAAGTCCAATGTCAATGGTTTGAGGGAAACATTATGAAAATATTGATATTTAACATTAAAGTTCATGACATCTACGAGCAAATAAACTATAGATTCTACCCAACATTGGACCAAAAATTAGGCTCATCATGGGTCCAGTTCTCTTTTAGGTATTTTACATTCAAATTCCTAAAGTGTACACAACCTTGCTTCTCAATTCTTCTTCCCAATTGGAACAAGTTTTAAAAACCATTTTGAGTGTCTAATTAGTTTAATAATACCCCCTTATTTTAGTTTCATATTTATTTATTTTATTTTGGGGGCAAAGGTAGTATTAATGGGTCTCTATTTTTTGTGAAATGGTTTGGCATCTAGATAAAGTGGAATTATGTGTTGAAAAAGGTCATGGAATTATGTGTTGAAAAAGGCCTTTATGTATGCCTTCAACTCGTCATATGACCAAGAAAAATACTTTTTTAATGTTTTTAATAGTGTTATTTGCATCCTCTTCTTAGTTGATTTTAATCTTTTTTCAATGTAGGCCATCTTTGGACTAACATATGTGCATAAATTTGTAACTTCTACATTGTTTTCATCAATTAGATGACCATTATTGTATAGCACTTTGCACTATCAAACATTATCTCCAACTCAACCAATCCTTTGGGAATCTTCTTCGTCTTTAGCTATACTACTTTATTCCCCAATATTAATTCTTTGCTATACTCAAAATTTACATAGATTCCCAATTAATTACCTGATTGTCAAACTCCTCCATGTAGTTTAAGAACCTACAAATCTACTATTGGAAGAAAGGGGAAGACTGTTGAAAGTTTGTCATTGTTGATGTTGTTTGGAAACATGAGCATGAGGTACATATATTGTATGATCTAGTGTTGTCATTGATTTCAATATTTTCATGATCATTCTAGCATGGCTTGGAAGAATTCTTGAAGACATTTGGACATAACAAGTTGATCCAAAAAAGATGGTTATACAGGAATTTGGCTAAGTATTCCTTTTTACAGTATTGTGGTTCAATGCGTCAGTTTTTGGGTCCACACTCCATCGCAAGTGGCGCTATAATTATGTGATTCTAACTATAGTTTTGAGATCATTAGGTGCATCTACATTCAAAAATTTGTGACATTTTGTGAAGTATTATGAAAGTTATGAATGCCAAAGTTCAACTTTGTATATTGCAATCATTCCTTGTACAATGTATCAATGTGGGAGATTTCACATTTCTTCACGGATAATTATTTTGTTCTATGATGATAAGGATAAGCTATTAGATGTTGACTAAGTGGGAATTCAAAGAGAGATCGATTTTTGAAATCACGTGTATGGAAAATTGTATGTACATATGAAGGTTGTGTGTTTAGGTATTATTTTGGACCGACTTAACACTTTTGATGTTTTTTGGAGGAAAAGCAGGTAACTTTATCTTATGTGGGATCCATATTAGGTCCATCTTGACCTATCTTAAGGAGAATTGAATTTTGGATTATGGCGTAAGATGTGGATAAAATGTTTTGAGGATGACATGTTCAAATTTTGTGTGTTACTTCTAATTAGGTTGACCTAATTGAAGTTACACTTGATATGGATATATATAGGAGATTAACCTCAGAGTTTTAGAGAGATTGAGACAAGGATGAGGATGATGATGTGATAGAGAGAGAAAATTGCATGTGAAGTAATGTAAAATATATGACATGTATGTTACTTCACCTATATGTGTGTATTGCGAATATAATTCGAGTTGAGAAGATCGTGAGCAGAGAAGAGTATTGATTCAAATCTATGTGAAGACTATTTTTTTACCTCATTGGAACTATAATCCAACATCTGATAGATGATATTGTATCAGTTCAAATAGGCTGTGTAGCTACCCCTTCTTTTTATCTTACATTTTGTGGGCAGTGAGTTCACTTGGACAGTGAGTCCACCTGGCAGTAAGCCTTTCTGTAATATATTATATTTGGATATAATATATTGTGAGCTAACCCTCACCGTGGTTTTTCCCTTTTTGGGTTTTCCACATAAAAATACCAGTGTTCATGTGTCATGTGATTTTTTGGATGTCTTCATGTTTTCATTCATCATTGTAGTTAAATAAACTTTGGTAATTGGATGGTTTATGTTTAATTGATTTAAAGGAATACTGATTCACCCGCTCGTCTCAGTATTCTAGGTTTTCAAAAATTGGTATCAGAGCTTGGATACCTAGAAGGAGCTTGACCACTTTGGGAAGATCTTGGAGTTTGAATAGATGGCTAACAAAAAGTATCCTATTCCTCTGAAAGAGACTCCTACTATTGAATACATAGAAGAGGACTGCATGATTGAAAAAGAACTCAAATTTGCTCTTGAAGATCTTAACAAAGTTGAAGATGAAAAAAAATATCTAAAGGAGGATCTTAAATAGGCAAATGAGTGCATCAGAAAACTGAGAGAGCAGATCAATAAATTCAGAGAAAGGCATAAGGAATTTAATGACTAATTGAAACAAGCAAATGAGAACATCATCAGATTGAAAGTGCAAGTGGAAGAAAAGAAGAAGATTGAAGAATTTATAATTGCAATGGTAAAAAGAAAGACTGATAAATGCACAAGGCTTGAACAAGAAGTAGTAAATCTAAGATCATAATTGGAAAAAGAAAGAATTCATGAGGATAAATTCAAGACAAGTTCTACAATGCTTAAAATGAATTAATTGCAGGTCAAAAAGCATCTAAAGATAAAGGTGGTTTGGGACTTGAAAAAGGAGAAAGCTCAAAAGGTTGGACATCTAATGCAAAGAAGATCAAAAAGCCAAAGAAATCCAAAGAAAAGAAGAACAATGGAAAGTTGTAAAATCAAAGAAACAACGCTAGAAGACCCCTATCAGACAAACAAATGCTCAAAGGTACTCATATTTCAATGGTATTTTCTATTTTTGTAATAAATTTGAACATAGAGCAATGGAATGTATAAGAAAAGTGAATAATAATGTTTTTTCATCCTTTACTGGTCAATGCTTTACATGCAAGAAATGTGGACATAGAACAAGTGAATGTAGAATTCAAATGATGAATGCTTATAACAATGATAGAATGATTCAACCTTTCAAAGGTTGGTACTATACATGCTATGGATTTGGACACAAGGCTAACAAATGTAAATCTAGAATGAATGAAAGGAATAATGCTCAGAGGAATATCATATGCAACAA
Organism: Sequoia sempervirens; assembly: GCA_007258455.2. Lineage (NCBI taxonomy): Eukaryota > Viridiplantae > Streptophyta > Pinopsida > Cupressales > Cupressaceae > Sequoia > Sequoia sempervirens. Next base: position 7,492 of record VDFB02107827.1, on the reverse strand, counting down.
TTGCAAAAGGATAGGACATATTGCTACATTTTGCAGAAGCAGAAACACAAGAAAGGATAATCCAATGAAGAAGAATGAACTAGTCAAAAATATTGTCCTGAATTAAGTGAAGAAGGAAATGGAAAGGATCTAGAGAAAGAAAGAAGAGACCAAGGATAAGGGAGAATCTATACCACTCTCCAGTATAGATGTTTCCTCTGGTAACTAGAAGCCTATAACTATGGCTTAGGGGGAGCTTTAATGAATATCCTATGTCCCCTGCTAGAAAAGAGGTGCTTGAGATAAAACACGAAGATATGTAATAAAAAATGAAATTCTTAATCTATGGAATAAAAAATACTAATGCGGCAATTTGCAGAGCCTAGAAAGTTGACTGTGCATACAAGGTTTTAAGATTATCAACTTTTCGTCTGAAGCATTTATTGCTGAAATGGGTCAAATTGAAGAGTTAATAGCGTACTCGTGAAGGAAAATTCATTTCATTAAATGTATTCAAAGAAGATTAGAGGAGAAAGAAGCGAGTTTGAAGGGTCTGGAGCATCTCCAAGTTGCATAATTTCAAAACCCTACTTCGTCAAGCAAAAGAAAAAGGTACTTAGCTATCCCTACACATCCTAAATTTTTGAAATTATTAGTTGAAGGAAATTTGAATGCAATGGCGACACCAAAAATTGTAAATGTTTTTCAAAGACCATAATCCAAATTTAGAAGGTATTTCACCAAAATTTTAGAAAATGATCCCTTAGGTGCATTTTTGCACATACCTCTTGGGGTACTACCTACTGAAGATATTAGGTATTATATTCATGGGAATATGGAAGAGAAACCTTATGGAAAATTGTTCAATAGATATGGGTAGATGAGTTATTCAGAGAAGATCACACCTTGAAACCAAAATACAATATCTCAAATGAGAAGAAATTAGACATGTGTCGCACTAGTTTCCAAAATTTAGCGGTGAAGAGAAGTGCATTAGAATGAAATTGAGAAAATTTCATGATTAGTTTATGTGGATTGATGGCATGCACATGATTACAAAAGAAGTGGTTAGAGAAATCATTAGTTTATGGTCCATCAAACCGATTCCAGTCCAAAAATCCGCTAAGAACAAAGATATAATGTTGAAAACAGGTACTGCAATAAACTCTGTTAGTGTTAGAAAGAAGAAATCTAGTAGTTAAATGCAGATTTGATCAATACAACAAAGAAATAAAATACACAAAAAATTATAGCATAAACAAGACAACAAAGAGAATTTAACTTGGTTCACCCAATTCGGGCTACATCTGCAAAACCGCAGCCATCCAATGATTTTATTATCCAATGCAAAAATTATTACAATCTCGCGAATAATCACCTTTTTCTACATACTGTAACTCCCATCCCAACCCCTCATAACAAGATTTTTAGAAGCTTCCAGAATTAGGGTTTTACAAAGTTAGTGTTTTTTCCTTTTCGATGTGTTTTCCTTTTTCGGTGATGACGTGAAAAAATGGGAAAAAAGTTTTCTCAGGGGTTGTCGCCCCCGAACCAATACCTAGGGCCTGACCTAACCCCGAACCCCGACAAGAATACATGAAGAGTGTACAATATAGCATGATTAGTCACCACATACCAACAAACCCTATCATAAATCTAACAATTCAATATGCAACTATGGTTACTAGACTTATCATTTATGGGGATAAGTCAGTCTCTGCCACCACAATTCATGTGGCAGTGGATATGATTGAGAACAATGGTGAATATGACCGCTATGAGTTGCTCCAACAAAAACTAATGGAGAACTTCAAGGAAATTAAGAAGAAAATCCATATATCTAGGTATGGCACATTAGTGGTAGTATGGTTTTCTATTTTATGAAGGAAGTTTTGTTAGTTGGAAAGGTTGTTTTTTTGAGTGAAAATCTTGTTGCTCATGAAATAAGAGACTACTCTAGGAATCTTGGAGATATGGATGGTCAGGGTGATTCCCTTATGAAATTCTTTCCAATGTTTTAAAGAAGGATGAGCATGAGACAAAGGATTCTGAGAGATGTGGTAAGAAATACATGAATGAAATTACCTTTTTGGGCACTACTGACTATTGCATAATGCAAGTAGTTGAACCCAGAACTATTTGGGTCCCAAAATTGGGCTATGAAGTGAAAAAAGAAGTAGTTGATGGCTGTACTGAAGTGTTGTTGAATAGTCCTAAAGATCCTAGTAGACCAAGGTATCAAAACTATAGAGAAAAGGAAATGGAATTTTCTCAGAGATTTAAGAAATCATAGATAAAGAAACAAGTTGATGCTAACATAGAATCATATGCCAAAGAATTTGGCATATCAAAAGTCAAAGTTAGAATAGCTATAGAGAGAGCTATTGCTGACATGAGTATAGAAGAAGCCTCTAGTAGCTCTAGAGGATCAGTTTTTGCATCTCTACCTACAACTGGTAAAAAGAGGAAGTCCATAGGTGGTCCTCTAGCAAGGGAGAAATCTCCTCTGATAGTCCATGCCATCAGGGCAGAAGAAAAGAAAATTACAAGGAGAGTCAAGCAGAAAGCCATAAGGAAAAAGGGAATTAGCAGCAATGTAACCTCTAAGGATGATATAGATGATGATTAACATGAGCATGAGATCAGTGAAGCTATAAAGACAAAGATAACATCAGTGGAGAACTTCAAGAAATATGCCTCCAGACTAAGAAAACAAGTTGAAAAAGAAGTTGAAGCATGGCTTGTAGAAAAGAAGTTATTGGACATTACAGAGAAATGTGCATCTACACACAACAAAGTGGAAGAGAGTTTGAAGGATGTTCGTGCCTGTGAAGAGGAAGCAAGGAACTTATTCCTATATTGCACGAAGTGTCCTAATATCACACAAAATATAAAGGATACTATGAATACAATTGAGATACAAATAAGTTGTGCATCAAACACTTTTGGACCAGTACAAGACAAAGATGATCAATCTTGGATTGCTTTAGTGACCTTGCATGAAGAATACTTTACCTTGCAGAGCTAGAAAGAAGAGATAATCAGACAATTCAAAAAGCTAAGGGACTTGGTGAAAATGAAGCAAATACTTGTCTCAAGTGCCCTTGCCAATACATATAGGATTTTAGAGATGAATCTTAACCCCTGTACTCTAGAAGAAGGAAAATAAATTTTGGTAAAGCTCGAGTCACAATTCAAAATACTTGTGGGAAGAAGGTAGATCCACTTGGAAAATCATCCTGCAGAAGCTTCAAGGGTCAACATCCTCAGGTTGACAATTTCTAAGTTCATATGCATTTCTCAAATTTTCAAATTCTTTTTACATATATGTGGAAGGTATAGAAGTTTTTGGTTAACTCCATAAGGGGGAGTTAGCACACTCTTCCAATTACTCACATATATATCTAAGAGGGAGTATACAAATTTTTTTTTACATCCTTTGTCATTGATGTCAAAGGAGGAGAGCTATTGGGAAAAACATTTGGAGAAACACTTGGAGAGATATTGAGGAAGACTTTTGGGGAGAAATATGTGTAAGGGGGAGAGACAAGTTTTTGGAAAATGTTTTTCATATGCATGTTTCTTGTAGACACTTAAAAATGTCTCAATGGATCACATTGGCTAACTAACATCATTTTGTCCTCAAACCCATCCTCTTTTCGCTTGTTTAATTAAATAAGTCTAATTATTTAATTAAATGCCTCATTTTCACCTATTAATCTAATTGACCTAATTGGGTTAATTCACCCCTTCTCAGAATGACATTTCATCTTATTTAATTATATAATGAAAATTATTTAATTTTAACCCTAAGTCCTCTTATTTAATTAAATAACCTAAGCTATTTAATTAAATATCATATTTGCATCTCCTTTTCATTAAATAAATCAATAATTTAATGAATATTTTCACATTCCTCATCTTGTACATTCAAATTTAGTTTTAATTAACTAAATTGCTAATTTCCCTCTCATCCACTTGCATAGGGAATATTCCAAAGGAATATTCTCCTATTTTCCTCTAAAAAAGGTAATGATTACTCCAAACAAACTTTGAAACAACTTTTTAAAATTGTTGCAAAGTGTGTTTGTTTGCATGATTGTGAGTCTTTGATATTGATCTTTGATTCTCATCCATTGATGAGAATCATTGATCCATGTTTCATCCTCCTTTCATTTGTGACCATTGATAGATAATATCAATCTCATCCATTGCTTTTTCATTTGACCTCTATTAAATCAATTATTTAATGAATATCATATAATTCCCCTAATTTGCATAATTCAAACTTTTTTTTAATTATCAAATTACTAATTCAACTCCCACTTTCAAGGGAATATTCATCCTTTGCACATTCCTCCAAAAGGGGAATATTCCCATGGAATATTCCTTCCCATTTTTGCACAATTAAAACTTTGTTTTAAATTAAAAAGTATAATTTTTCCCTCACCCATGAGAATATTCCAAAGAATATTCTCTCTCCTCCAATCATTTGAAAAAGTGATATTCTCACTTGGCTTCTTGAGCAAGCTAAACTTGTGACTTCTTGAGCAAGTTACCTTGTGACCTGTGTGTGCAAGTCAAAAGTATGTTTATTTGGAACAAATGACAACCCTTGATTAAATCTCATCTTGCATTCTCACCTGTTGATGAGGATCCATGATCCATGCCTCTTCTTCCTTTCATCCTTGAGCATTGATTGATTTTTTTGATCCCAACCCTTCATTTCTCATTTGCTTTCCAATAAATAGAACACTATTTGGAGACAAATGGATCCATCTTTCAATTGCAAACTTATGTTGTTGAATTCACTCACACTCTCACTCATACTTTACTCATATTTAACATATTTTAGTTCATTTTTAGTTGCATATTAGCTTTAAGCTTCCATTAATGACTTCCATGATAACATAGATGCATATATTTAGCTTATTTGTTAATTAGGATTTTAATCCTTTTAAGCATGCATACATTTATAGTAGATTTACATACACCCATATCAATCATCTTGAAAGGATAAAATGAATTAGCTATCAAAGTTGGATAAAATTGAACCAAACATCCTCACATTTGCTTTAAATTTTGACATGTGCTTTAAATTTTTAATTTCATCTGATTTCTAACATTTCTCTAACTTCTTGTTTTTGTTTTTTGGGTTTTGTAGGTTTGGACAATACAACTTGAAGAGAAGAAGCATGCTATTATCATTTGAACTATAATTGTAACAAGTGTTTCGACACTTTTAGGGCAATTATAACCCATTTGTAATATTTTTCTTATTTCACGCTTTAAGACCACACTAGTTTTCAATTGGGTCTTAAAAAGAATGCTCAAACGAGACTAAAATTGAACCCTCATTTCATGATTGTATTTTGGGTCTAAAATTGAACAAGGCAACTTAACATTTCATTTGGTGCATAAAATGAATTCATCTTAGCGTTATGGGTTAAAATTTATGAGTGTTTGTTGTGTTTTGATTTACAAATGTGTTATTGAATGCATATGCAATTCTCTTGCGCCACTTGACGATCTTGAGAAATATAAACATTCCTTAACACTTTGCAAAATCACCTACATCTTTCAATTTGGATTAAAAATGAACCCCTTGATAGTGTAGGGAAAAGGCGTGTGTGTTCTCTCCTTGTTTCATGTAAACGGGGATGATTGAATTACAAACATACTTCCTTGCTATTGTTTATTTTTAGAGGGCTTTCCTCCCTGCTTCAAAATGAGGGAATGACCCAAGTGGTAACAAGTTAAATCCAAGCTCTTCCGAACCACTATATAAATTTGTAGTTGCAATGAAAATTGTGATCAACAAGAATTGATACGTGATAACTCTCCCCTAGTATCTTTATGATGCGAAAAGTCCTTGTTCTAAGGGTTGGGAGACCTCTCATGGGAGTTTATCATAGTATCCCCTAAACTGAAAGCCCTTATTACGAACCATTGTTTAGAATCCAAAATCCTTAATACTTGTTGGTGCAAAAATGGTCGTTTTGAAGCCACCCCACATTTGTACTATTCATTTTTGAAATAGAAAAATCCTTAGGATCTTCAAGATTTTGAGATTTGGTGGTCCTGAGAAGTGTGTGTCGTGGAGGGGACCCAGTGTCATCAAATATCTAACTGTTCACAATGTCTTAGTGTTTGGAGAAATCTAAGTGGGGACTCAACAAGTATGGCCATTTCATCCTAGGATTGTAACTGGTTGTGATTTAGTTTAATACATTGCTTGGTTCCAAAAAATTTCAAACAAACATTCACAATCCTCCTCAAAATTTCAAACCCTTTGGTCTAAATATGGATACTTTTTGACAAAACCTTGATTTACTACTTGTCCTAAGAATTTATTCTTAGAGACTCCTAAGTATTTTGGTTTATATCTCAATCTATACTTCCCAAAGTTAACATAGGCAACTATGGCTTGAACCTCATGATTTTCACAAAATGGACCTTTTGAAATTTATGATGTATTTGACATAGACATTTACTTTGAAAAACATAATCAAGACAAGTGTATGTGGTAAAAATAACTTCATTAATCCAAGATTAAATCAAATGAATACCCCACATTGATGTATGTTCAAACTTTGAATCCCCAAAACAAGCAAATTGAGAAACGAAAAACATTGTAAAATGTTGAGTCCAAAATCATTGACTTCCATTATCCAAAATCCTTGAGTTTCACTTTACCAAAATCATTGGGTCCCATTTCCAAAATCATTTGAGTCCTATTTTACCAAAATCATTGAGTTCTTGGAGTATCATCACTTTAGAGGTATAGCATGTTCGTCACTACCTTGGTCTTGGAAAAAAAAGGTTCATTATAGGTCAGCATTGGGTCAAAAATTTCATCCACCCCTTCATCGAATTTAATCCTTCACTTCATCAAAATTTGCAAAAATTTTGAATACACCAACACTTTGGACTTAGGCATTTATCAAACCAACCCCCAACTTAGCTACTTTGTATGTGAAATGAATAATTTTCCATGCATTTGATTAAGTTAGTTATCATCTTTGGACTAGCTTATCTTGAAGGTCAGAGTCTACCCTAAAGATTCACAAGTTCATAAACATCCTTTATCCAAACATCAAACAACAATCAAACTTAAGTCAAAAGTGTTGTCCCAAAACGTTTGCAAAGATCACTTCCCACATCATTCACTTTTTCATCTTCCATTATCACCATTACTCCAAAATACTTAGAGTGTCCCTTTGACCTAGAATTGAGTCCACTAGAGAGTTCAAACATTAAAAATCTCAACACAACTCTCCCATAGGTGACCCACAATTTATGGTAAAGAAAAGATCACAACACAAGAGAATCATGGAGAAAACCAAAGTCACATTCACCTCAAGTGATCCAAATCCTCAAGAATTTGATCCTAGAAGTAAAGTTACCCCATCACAACAAACATCATCTCCATCAGGGTCATATGAGATAGAAGATGTCAAAGACAATCCATTTGGACTTACTAGGGGAGAAATCATGGAACACTAAGCCTTAT
>VDFB02107826.1:0-14701 GCA_007258455.2 Sequoia sempervirens | reverse complement strand
TGGCATGACTAAGAATTCAAAATGGCCATAGTGACATCTCAAAGCTGTCTTTTCCACATCTGATCCCCTCATTCGTATTTGATGGTAACCCGACCTCAGATCAATCTTCGAAAAGAACTTAGCCCCATGTAGCTCATCAATGAGCTCATCTATTCTGGGAATGGGGTATCTATTCTTGATGGTGCTTTTGTTCAAAGCACGATAGTCCACGCACATGCGCATGGTACCATCCTTCTTTTTCACAAGAACCACTGCAGATGCAAAGGGGCTCTTGCTTGGGCGTATGAAACCCATCTCCAAAAGTTCTCGGATATTCTTCTCAATCTCATCCTTTTGCCTCTTCGGATACCGGTATGGAGTTGTGATCACCGGTTTAGCTCCTTCCTTGAGCGCTATGATGTGTTCTGAACCTCGATCAGGAGGAGGTCCAGGAGGTAAATCAGCAAACACTTTACTCTTTTTGGTGAGTAAAGATTGGATATCAGGAGGATGTTCTACTTTAGTTTCAGCTAGACTTGCTGGAAGAATCATGCACTCAGCAGCCCATTCCACTTGATCATGACGTATCAACTTCGCCATCCTCTTGAATGATACAATCCGAGGACCACCATTTGACATACCTCTCAACACCACCTTCTTCCCATCGGATTGAAACTTCAACTCCATAGTTTGCAGATTTAGTGAGATCTCTCCAAGAGATCGCAGCCATTGAATGCCAAGGACAACATCCGTATCTCCAATACTGACCACATAGAAGTCATCCTTGACTTCGTAATTGCCCAATTGCATTGACATGTTCGGAATCCTCTTGGTGCATGAGATGTGAAACCCATCCGCAACCATAACTCTCAACCCTTCAAAGTCTTCTGTTTGCAATCCTTTCTTTGCCACCACAACTTCGTCTATGAAGTTATGTGTTGCACCAGTGTCAATCAAAGAAACAATACGTTGCCCTTTGATCATTCCCCGAACTTTAAAGGACTCATTCTTTTGGAAGCTCGAAAGCTGAGCCAAGGTACCACCACTTTCTTTTTCACCTTCAGACTCTTCTGGAGTATTTTCTTCATCGCTGTCCTCAAAATCAGCTTGCTGATCAGAACAATCGGAATTGCTTTCATCAGCTGTATAGAACTCAATTTGATGAATTTTAGCACCCTTTGGGCACACATGGTCTTGGGACCATTTTTCCCAACAACGGAAACACAACCCCTTCCTTCGGAGTTCATTGATAGTCTCTGGATCCAATCTTGAACCAGGAGGTTTCTGGGGTTTAAACTCCTTATGATGAGGCTTCTGATGAAACTTCTTCCCTCTGTCTCCTTTGTGAAAAGCTGGCTTGGAATGGAACTTTGCTTTGGGAGCAGCCCACTCCATGTTTCTAGCTTTTTTCATTGCTTCCTGTAGGGACGGTGGATCAAAAGCTTTGATCCAACCCTTGATTGGCTCCATCAATCCTTCAGTGAATAGGATTACTAATCTTCTTTCTGTGATTCCAGTGACCATAACTGAAAGTCTTTGAAACTCAGCTATGTAGGCATCCACAGTGCCATATTGTCTCAACTGTGCCAACTCCCTAAAATGCACTTCTGGATCCTTCTTCTCGAACCTCTCAATGAGTCTATTGGTGAACTCATCGTAGCTAGTGATAGACCCGTGACCTAAGGTGACTAGGCCATGGTACCACCATTCATGCGCCACCCCATCTAGGTGTAGCGTAGCGAATCTAATCGCTTCTTCTTCAGCCATTGGCCTAAGTGCCAAATAGTTGTCTAGTTTTTGTAACCAGGCTCGAGCAGAATTATTATCGCTTCCATCAAAATGGGCAAGCGTAACCTTGTTGAGAGCTTGATTCCAATCTCCTTGTGTTGGGTTTCTTCTTTGATCATAATTTCTCCCTTGGCCTTTATCCTTCCTTCTATACTCCATGTAATCATTGAAAGACATGTCAAGTTTTACTTCATCGGGAAGGGTATCATACTCTGTACGGCCTATCCTCACCCTCTCCAAGGATGAAACATTTTCTTCGGGGTCAGGCTGTGGGATTGCTGGTGTCAAAAACGTGGGTTTGAATGGTCTAGCAGAAATGTAGGTTCTGCTAACTGAAGGTGGGGCACCATGACCATTGTGCTGGTTATTAGCACTATGCTCACCGACATGCACTGTATTGTTTTGTGGAGTATTCGGACCCAATCTCCCTAACATGAGAGAGAACATATCCAACAAAGCATCCATCTTCTTATCAAGTCCTTGACCTAGATTGGCTGAATTGTCTATACCTTTCCCACTGTCACCTCTGTTGCCAGAACTTCTTTCATTATCCCCCATTTCTGTTTCTTGTGAAGGCTCCCAATTAGCCCTCAAAATCTCTGAAGCGGTTTGACCTTCTGGGGCTTGATACAACTGTGTCTGAACTGTGTCTCTCTTGTATACTCTTGCCAAATATCTCTGTTCTCTGTCACTCATAGAAAGCTGATTTCACAGGATGGCAGGATACGTGGCTCTGATACCACTGGAATATACCGAGCCAATTTTTTTTTGTTTTTTCAATTTACCATTAACAACATTACAAAGCAGTGCACCCGTTAAGGTTAGATGAGAAAACCAAAACGTGCAAGAAAGCAACTCTAACCAGAATGGCACCGATGATGGTGAGCATTGGTCAGAGGATCTAAAATAAATTGCTTATGCTGGAAAAGGAACTCAACGCCAAGTATGTGCTACCCAATCCAAAGCGGAGTGAGGGGCGACCATATGACGGAGTAAATACAAAATAATGCTTGAAAGAAATAATGCTGAAAGAGGAAACTTCTCGACACCCAGAATGTGCTTGCTCATCCAGAATGGACAATAGCGACCATAGGGCGGAGTTATCACTATTTTACTCTAAACTGAAAGTAGGAATGATTATTACAAGAAATGACAAAGCAATATCAAAACACTGGTCAGTACTACTGACAGTTTACAAGATTATGACTGCCTGCAATGTCAAGATATCATATGCTTGTCAAATAGTACGTTCAACCAAGAATCAATTACAATCCTTAAGAAATCACAGTGTCCCAACCACAAAACAGAAATGCAGATTTCTGTATTCTGTTTTTTTTGTCAGATCTGTACTTTAAATGTGCAATCAGCAGTTCACAAATTCCAAAGAATGTTCACAACTTGCTCAATAATCATCCAATTGACATGCCATAAAATGCTAAGTACTCAGAAGACCTAGGCGACCAAGTTAGACCCTTGAAACTGAACCAAACCCTGCAGATTTAATTAACATGGATTCCAATGCATATGCCAATGGTACGGCCTAGTACAGAAATTCGACTTCCTCTTAAAAATTCAATACTCTTTCTAAAAATCTAAGATCTGGAAGATATGGGCGCCTATGACAAACTTATCTAATGATGCAATACCCAAAATGATATTTTTGTCTTTTTTTGAGATATGATTAAAACTTCAAATCTGCTGTCTACAATAATGCAAGATGTTGAAACATGAATATGCCAATCTAATCTAAGTTTACAATAAACTGAACATACAATGAATGAACTAAAGATGCACTCACACATAGACTGAAATTCACCACTAGATGTTGTTTCTCAAACACGAAGTGATGCCCAATGGTTAGGAGGCCTTCATCCCTCGAAGTGATCCAGATTCAATCCGGCAGCATAACGGTGTATTTTCCAAGATAACCCAAAATGATGCACCAGACTCCATTTTATAATCTTCGCTTGACTTCACGAAACCCTAGAATCTGATTTTAGGTCAAAATCCCCTCTCCTCAATGATGGGCGTACTTTTGCCTTCAAGCTCTTGATTTAATATTTCATTTAAATATTCAACTTTGAAATATGCGCCTATCATAATCTTGCTTTGACTTAGGGAATATTAAAATATTCTTTTAATGAGGGCGCCACCCTCAATGACCACCTTTTTAAAACAACATTAAGTCATTAAGTCTAAGCCAAGGGTCAACATTAAAATATAACATTTTAACGTGACTTTTTAATTTAAATGACAACTCATTTCTCTGAAAATGCCCTGAAGCCAATACTGATGAAGTCAACTGATCAATCTAAAACCGGAAGTCAACCAACCTGAGCTCATCTGGAAACTGCCAAAAATAGAATTTACTAAAAATAGTAAATTCCAGAAAGTACTCTGAATGCTGAGACGAGTATAATACTGCTATGGCTTCCTCTCAAAACCCGTATGAACTACAAAACTACCACCCGAGCAATGATCTCCTCAAATTAGGGAAACCCTAATTTTAATCTCCTCGACTAGCTCCTCGGGTTCCTACATGAAAGGCTAACGGTCAATGAAAGTCGCTTGAAAAGGGGACATTACAGCAGCAAGTAAGGAAGTAGCTTCCTTGGATTCGTCAAATTTAGACTTCAAAGAAGAATGGATAGAGAAGTAGGATCAAGTTTCAATGGAATCAAACAAGAAGGGATTTTGGAATTATAGTCATGTTTTGAGGCTGAAACAAATTTTCTTTGTAACTTGTTTCACTGTTAAATGGAGGACTATGAGGTATTTCCATCAAACTGCAATTTCATTGAAGCTATAGAGATCAATGAAGAGGAACAAATGAAAAACAACTTTGATAAGTTGGACAGTTCATGTGTGCTAGGTGCAATACAAGCTTCTCAAAAGACAACAGTTCCAATTTTAGCCAAGGCAACTAATTTTACTAAAGATTGCAAAATTAATGAAAGTACATCTTAGAGGAATAGTATTAATATATTTGATTTGGAGTGTCGTCAATTCAGATCAACTTCACAAAAAAAATATGGAAAAAGAAAAAATACCACACTAATTGGACAAAAAAAGAAAAAAATGAGGTGGGGCCTAGAAAATGAAGCTGGAAAAAATAAAGCAAAAAGGAAAATATTGAATGGGGCAGAAAAGAACAAAAGTAAATTAAAAAATAAAATAAGAAAATTTTCAATCGTATGGCAACTAGAAAGGAAAAACTTTAAAAATAAAACAAAAAAGAATCACTTTACGGTCACCCTGTGACCCCACCATACAACAATCAAGAGCAAAACATATTAAAATAAATAATAATACGCTCTTTTGGAGCAGTACAACCAACATTGAGCTCTTCATTTCTAATCGTACAACCTAATTTGTTTGCATCTTATTTTGCTATACAACTTCCTTGTTTGGCTACCATATGACTTCATTTTCACATTGCTGCTATATAGTCTCCTACTATGATTGTACTATCTTATCCAAATTTTCTTATACATCCAACACTTTAATTCCTTCACCATATGGGCCCTCCAATTAATTTTCTCCATTGTATGGTCAATTCAATACATCTACATTGTACGACTACTATAGAAGACTTTTATTGGTACCTTACAGCTCAAGTTTTACTATTTTTTCATGCACTGTACGGCTTGGTCTTTACCTACTAATTTTGTACATTTTCCAATAGTTGATGTATGACTTGCTCAAGGAAGTTGGAATATATGTTTTGACGACTTCCACCTTCACATAGTTGTTGTATGGTATGTTCAACATAATTTTAATTTTCCAGTCTTTGTTGTGCAAGATACTCAAGCTGCAACTACTTCACTTGTACAGCCATTATGGACTGCTCTTGATCATTTTACAAAGTATGGTGTTGGTAAAAATAGAGAATTCTTCCTCCAAGTTGCTGAATTGGATGAAAGTACATGGCAATATTTTCATGCTCAATGTGCTTTTGAGATGCCTACAATACGTCCTGGGTTTAGTGATCACTTGGATGCAGCATGTTTAGACCCCAATGTGCAGTTAGATTAGGTTCCTTGGTTGATTGGTTCTTAGCATTCTCCATTTATTGGCATGTGTCTGGGATATGTTGGTTCTACTTCTACTTCGCATGTACTTCCAAGTATGTGTACAGGTTCTTCGTCTACAATGTCATCACTAGTCTTTTCTTTGTTTGTAGCATTGGCATATGATCCAAGAGGATCTAGAAGACCTCAAAAATTCATAGTCTCAAAATCTGGCAGAACCATCTCTATGTTGAAATGCTCGGAAAACTAGACCCAACACAACTTGAACGGGCGAAAAAGGAGCTCATACGCCAAAGTTATGGTCAGTCAAAGTTGGGGTCAAACCGGGTATAGAGGCCAATCAAAAAAGCGAAAAATTTATCGTTCCAAAAATGGTCAAAGGTGGCATCACGTCGAAGAGCTCATTGCCACGGTTCCAACGTCGTCGTTGGCGAAGATATAGCCAGTCAAAGTTGAAGGTTGACTGGATGCTAACGTGGCAGTTGATTGGATGCTAATGTGGCAAGTGCAGGTGATGTGGAAAAAATGTGGATCCCCCTCACTAAATTCATCGCACCACTATACCATGCTTTATTTTTGAGAAATAAAGTGGTGGAGGTTTATTTTATTTCACAAAATTTATGGGATTCCAAGCGGATTTTGTGGGATCCCAAGCGGATTTTGTGGGATTTAAAGGCAACTGATTAAAACCAAATCTCCTAAAAATTAAAAAATTAAACCCTTTAAAACAATAATGAATAAGCCCGAATCTCCTAAGTTTAAAGAATTTAACCCCCAAATAAAAGTAGAAAATCCAAAATTAAAATACTAACCCCTATAAATAAGGGCCTAATCCTTTAGAATATTAAAGCCGTTTACATAATATAATTAAAGGGCTTAGATAATATTTTAAATGATTTATGAGATTTTCCTATTGTAAATGGGGGATTTTTCAAAGATATTTACTTGTAAAAGGGGATATTGTTGAAATTTACTTGTAAAAATGGGAGATATAAAATATTTGTAAATCTTATGGTTTTTAACCATAATGGGCAAAATTTTATGTATAAAAAGGGGGTGTTTTTGTATTTTGCGGGACAAGCAATTTTCTTTTGGGAAAGACAATTTTCATGGTGGGGAAATTAGGCATATTGGGAAGGAAGGTGTTGGCAGGAGATTGTGAGAGACTTTGTAATGTAGATTTTGAAGCTTGGATGATGTAAAAAAGCATGTTAAAGCTTGGCGTCATTAATAAAGCGGTCCAATGTTGAGAAGTGGACCTAGAGATGTAGCTCATATTGAGCGAACTCCATTATCAAGTTTGTGATCTCTCTCCTTCTTTTCTGTCTTATAATTCTCTTTCATTCCTTTCAATATTTGATTCCTTTTGAGTTCTAATTATGACATTTACATAGTTAGTGAAAATCATTAAGTTGTGCAAAGGATAATGTGAATTCAATTTCTGTAATTTCAAAGGTTGAATACATAACCACACAATTATGTTTACGATCAGGGATAAATCTATAATTAGGAGTAAAGTGCAAATTATTTGTAACCCTTTAATTACAGATCACACTAGTTTGGAACACCTTACCTAATGTTACTTGCTGCTTCATTGTTTTTTGTTGTTTGGGAGACAACTTTTTCATTTGAAGGGATGATGTATGTTGGTGCCCCAACCTATTGTTATTATTTTGCTCAAGTTCCTTATAGTTTTTTCCTTTGTTGGCCCATTGTTTATAACTGACTTGAGATATTTTAGATGGGCCTCTATGTTAATATGACTTTTTCTCCCATGTTACATCCCACCTTCTAGTTCATGACAATTGTCCATGCTTGCAAAATAAAAAATTTAAGTCTTTATTGTCGGCCTTTTGCTGAGATTTTGAGTTTTGCCAACATGCTAAGGATGAAGCCTAGTGTTTGTTTGGGGTTGAGGGCCATTTTTGAACCAATGATATTTGGTAAGTCAAAGTGACACTTAGCGCAACTGCATTGTGTTTGAGAAGGGACGAGTTTGACATAATTTCCTTGTTGTGCCATTGGCCAAAATAGATGAGTCAACAATTTTGTGGGCCCTACATGGGAATTTCATTTGGTCCCGGAGATTTCAAGTGGTTTCCAAACGACCTATGGTTGCCAATAATGGTTCAAGGGTTGATGCCAAGTGTTGACATGCAAGGAGAAAAAGATGAGGAACCAAAGAGGAGGCTTGTTGTGTGCATCGAGGATCTAGTTCATGTTGCAAACCACATTCTTAGTGTCGATAGGTGCTCAATGCACTAGATAAAGTAGGCAAAGGTGTGATGAGGAAGTAGACAGCCCATGTCATCATAAAGTGCATTTTAAAAGGGTTTTGAGTGCGAAATGTAGTGGCACTCCATTTACTCACCCAACTGCCTGCTTGCATCTTCCACCTACTCTTTTGCCCCTCTTAGACACCATTACTCTATCTTGCGTGGCTCACTCAACCATTGGAATTGATTTCAACCACTTTCCCACCCTTTGTGGATGCCATTAATGACCAAAAGTGACACCTATAGAAGGAAGATCGGTTCTCATACCCTACAGGCACATTAGGACATGATTGGTCATGAACTTAAAGTACATAAATGATGGAAAAATCAGACATTAAGGGATGGCCACCACCTATAGCTGCAAAAGATTGTGGATTTTTAGGACTCACAAGTAGGTCTGCATGTTTCCCATTTTGGGAAACTTGCAGAGGGGATATATATGCATCCTTTTGTATTTTAGGAGAATGACATTTGGACTAGAGAGGTGCATAGCAAAAAGAAGAATCACACAGCATAACCAAAGGGTTCATAGTACCAAATTTGGGTATTGTATTTTTGTTATTGTAATGATCTGGTTTTATCCCAAGTATGCAATAATACATGTAACCTTTGTAGATCAAGTGATTAAAGGTAGATTCGACCTCAATTGAGTGTCTCCCTATGTATGGTGTACATTTTTAGATGTGCTATTTATTATTTGGCCAGCCAAATGACTTTAAAATCCCTGTAAAGCTTTTGCAGGATATCTTCTCAAAACAATAACGGAAATGTATGGGCATGCTCATGGATTACTTAGACTCATTTCATAGTTTGCAACTATCAACTGTTTTTTTGAATGTATGTGTAGAGCCTATCTTGCTTGGCATTTTGGAAGGCATAGCCTTTTGTGATATCTTGATTAAGGTATCACCTTGGTTTTAGTTATTGCATATTTGAAAGAATTCAGAGACTTTGTTGCTCAATTGGATAAAAGCATTGGTTTTACTTGCTCCTCATCGCCCTCTACACGCTCAAAATACATCAATTTAAACATCTTTTCAGTTTCATTACTTTTAGTGTGTTCCAACCGCCATGTCTAAATGTCCACAACACCAAAATGGGTTATCATAAAACACATCATTAATGGCTATGTGGCAGATCATATGTTTTAATAAGGTGCTCGACCTTGAGTTTGCAAACCAGCATACAAGCACGAAGTGACAACCGAAATAGGGGTGGTCTATGTGATGGGTATGGTTTGTGTCAAGGTAAATTATAACACCTTAGGGAAACCCCCCTTGGTCCTGCAAAGCTAGAAGTGAAGGAGCTCTTACCCACCTCAATAATTGGTTCTAATTTGCCCAACCTGAAAATAGGTTTCATGATAGTCTTCCCAAGTTTGACACCCCTGACACTTGGGAGAGTATCAGCCTTGGGGATTTGTGGTCTACAATTCAAATCACCAACAATGTAGTCAGTGTACAATAACTCTTATTATGTTTCAATAATATGGGTTATTCAACCATGTATTAATTGTTTGTCAACTTTCAGGTAGTTATAAGAGTTGGTTAATCGACGATTGTGTTCCTCTTGGAAACCATCAAGTCCTTTAAATAGATTTTATATCATCAAGGAAATGAGGATGATCTAGTCTGATCCAATCTAATTCTTTGTTGACCATCTTTTGTCTACTTTTGTAATAATTTCATGTGTGAATAAAAATATCCTTTTACTCCTCTATTTGGTATGTATTGTTAATTTTGTTCATTATTTCAATTATTCGTTAAATCAGATAGGAGAGTAAACACATTTGAAACTATTTAGCCTTAGTGTAAAGTTCATTGCATTCACTCAATCTATACTAAGATTTTGCATCATCAAGCTGAGTGAATGAACGAGACATAATGTTTGAAATATGTGCCTATATCTCATCTCAACCAACCCCCCCACAACTCTATAATTTCTAGTGTTGTCTATTATGACTTGGACAATGTTTTGAGGTACCACTATCTCAATCGGCTCAAAACATCTTGGTGATGAAATTTGCATCCTTCACCTTCCTCTTACAATCAATTGCCCTAAAAAACTTTGCTCCTCTAGGGCACATTGCAATGACATCAATTAAGGGTTTGTCTCTACAATCTTACATCCATCAAAAATAGACATCCCCATTTTGGCCCATGAATCCCTAATGGACTACAATGAATTATCTACATTTTTTTCTTGGCCAGTAAGGTTATGCATACAATTTAATAGCCAAGACCTAAATACCCTTTAGGGCCTTCATTTGTCTCCCTCACCATTTCTTGCTAGTATGGTGATCTTATGAGTTTAAGAAGAAATCTATTGGTGCACAACACACAATGAGTTCATCTACAACATCCCCCACTTAATTCTAAAACGCCCTTCCTAATGGGCCCTCATCCTTTGTTCTTTTGTGAGAAATAGGGGTACCATTATTTCTTCCTAAGATAATGTTGGAAAAAATGGATGTGTGGCAGCCACTACTAGCCCTAGAGGTGACTTGTGGGCTCTTTTCTTTGCCAAAGGATGAGACATTGATCAAAATTTCTTGTTCATATTGTTAGCTTCCTTTTGATCGTTAATATACCTAAGAATTCATCCATTTGCTAACCCATGTTTGGTCAGCCCACTTCAAGCTCTAATTCTTTGGCTAGAAATCACACATAAGTTTTTATACGTGGTTCTAATAGCGCCAAAGATAACCCTTTCTCCAGAAAGCTACTCAATCATTGTCATGTGTCATCAAATCAGCATAAAAGGGTCAATTTTGGAATTCTTAGCTAACCCTTGGCCCATAGAGTTAAAGCTCACTTCTATTTTAGAATAGTTGTGTATCTACAAATAAATACAATATCAAGAAAAATAATAATGTATCCCTACACTACAATTACTTGTTAAAAAGAATAAGATATTAAAAAACAATAATAAGCCATTTTAGAAAAAAAAAAACTCTTGTGAAGCTTGGAAATAAATTCAAAGGAACTTTCAAAGAACTCACCTTGAATGGAGATTCTCATTGTTGCAAGATGATCAATGAACACAAATCACTTTTGCAGCCCTAAGCAATGAGTAGAGATAGAATTTTAGGTGAATAAGGAATGAGAAGTAGGAATTCAATGTACTTTTGTTCCAAGTGTATTTTAGGTTGTTAGTGACTTGGTAGTCACTTTATAGGGTTAGTTTGGGTAAGATTATAGCTCACATTTTCTTTCAAAAATGGTAGGCCTAGGGCTGCACCTTGGGCATATTGAGGCTATACCTGAACCAGGATCCATACCTAGTGTGAACCTGATTAGGGTATGCCCTAGGTACCCCATGAACCCTGTAACACAACCCTTTGAGCAATCACTAAAGCTCCATTTAGATTTGAATCTTGTTGCCATCAAGCTTCTTTAATTATGAAACATTGAAAACAAGTTGGAGATGAGATGATGGAAGTATTTCCAAGTTAAAAGCCACATTGCTAATCTTATGGATCACCTTTTCGGGTGTGTAGAATTTAGCTGCCAACTTGTCAGATTTTTTCATTGGGAGTCAACCACTTATATGGTTGAAGTGTTGAGGAAGACCAGATATTCTACCTTAATATACCTTACTCTTGTGGTGGCATGATGTTTCAATTGCAGTGTTCCATGGGGACACATTCCTAGGGTCTAGGCGATGTCCCCAACATCTTAGGTACTTGGTGGGAACATGCCTGTTTTTAAGTTTGGACAGGCTGCTCTATTTGGTACAAAAATGTAAAAAGGTGATGTTTTAAGAGGAAAATGCTAAACCACCCAAAAAAGCTAAAGGGAGAGTATCATCAATGCAATTTTAGCACATTTTATTTAATTTTTAAAATTTTAGCTGCTTTTAGTTTAAGTTGTTCTAATAGCTGTCCCCACGCCTCTAAAATTTAGGGAAAGTGCCATCCTAAAAACCACATCTCCATGTCCCTGCATACCCCTATCCCAAAAACTCAAACATTGTTCATTATGTTTATATGCCATCATCATTTTCTCTTTGAGCATGCATGAGACATTTGTTGTGTATAATATATGATCTTCTATTCCTTGCACTCTTGAGTGACCCCCAAATAGGAAGTGAATGATATTGGTGGGTACTCATAGAGTACCTCAAATTGTGTAATCTTGTTGAAAGTGTGAAAAGTAGTGGATCATTCTGCTACAGACAACAATACGTATTGTCAGGCTTGTTTCTTTAAGTAACAAAGGTATTCTTCTTCCAAACATATGTTCACCATCTCAATCTATCCATTGGATTAGGGATAATATAAAGAGTTGTGTGCTAATTGAATGCCAAAAGTTGCAAACCAATCTGTCTGAAAATTGTTTGTGAAACAACACCCATCACTAACAATGGTTTTAGGATAGCCATGAAGTTTTTGATTATTCTCCATAAATGCCTTTGCAGTCATACAAGCTGGGAATGGATGGGTTAGTCATCCATAATTAGTATGGAAAAACATTCATCAACACAAATCTAACTCGACCTTAATATGCATTGATTGATAAAGTTGTTCCATATGCAATTTAGGAAAAACAGTTCCTATTTCCCAAGTTTGATATTGTTTAGTGTAATTTACATGAAAGCAAGCATGTTTAAACAAAGTAAAGAGCATAGAACACACATAAAATGAAGTAGACAATAGTAATTGACTTGGAGAAACTCAAAATGGAGAAAATTCCAGAAGAGGGATCTTCTCCTCAAGCCACTATTTCATGAGCTATTTCAAGTGCTTAGTACTTTCTAGAGGCCTTAATGGACTTCTTCTAGTCCAACAACAATGTGTAACAAAGTTGCACGAACACGGATATGGATACAGATACGGATACAGTATCGGATACGGATACGGCCATTTTTTAAGACCCTAATAGCGGACCGGAAACGGATAGACTTGAACTGCCGAAAAACATGCCATGGTACTCCTAAGTTAGTAGGAGATTGCAGAACTTCTTTAAAAGCAAATAAAGGAAAGCCCATAAATATAAAATTATAAACAATTAACTTTTTTAAATTTGTAAAAATTAATACACCAAAAAAATAGTAGAGTTGTATTGGAAGAAGACTTAGAAAAATGGGTTGCTGAAATAGAAAAACATTTCATTTGTCTTCATCATTTGGTGTAAGTTTTATTTATACAAAACAAAACAAAAAATGGCATGATTGAAGTTTTTTAAGATAATATTTTTGAAAATCAAATCACATAGTATCCGGCACGGCTGGAAAATCAAGGTTTTTTGGGCACGTGTGGGACGGTATCCAATGCGTATCCATGGCATATCACACAAGTATCCATATCAGATATGGGGATACGCGTGCCCAGGGAGGGGCAGGGGCATATCCGGCCACTCTGATGTGTAAACACCACACAAGCCCTGTAACTGTTTTCACACCTCCCGAATCATGCTACATCTCCTCTAAGACTCATAGGCTAAAGTAACATAGACTCAATTCCACCAACTTGCTAAGAAAATGCTAAGGTGGAACTAATTACAATGATTTCAATCATAGGTAGTAATGAACGTGAAATACAAGAAATATCAAGGGGAACCCCAATGTCTCCAATAACTAAAACTCTTGAATTTGGAACGCTTCAGGTTCTTCAATCCCTACAAGCTCTATTCCTTTGTCCTATCTAAGATAGTTTGGACTGGGGTCGAAACAGTCTGAGACATCAACATTCTGAGTGTCTAGATCACTCAGAACACTTTGTGTCTTTTCTGAGCCAACCAATTGTCTTCTACAATTTTGTTCATGTATCTTTTCTTGTAGAATGTGTCCTTAAAGAGTGTTTAGTGCAAGGGAGAGTCTTCATGTGAACAACCTAGTGACTAAGTTAGCAGATTTCACTCACTTAACTAATCAATTTCAAATCACAACTCCCTAGTTAGGAGTGTTTTGGTTCCCAGAATCTTGGAAACTCACTAGATAAGGAAACAATTCCCCCACCTTGTTTCTTGGATGCCTTCTGGTCTGCACGTTGTTGTCTCTGATGATTATGTTTTATCATAACATCAACACTGTAAGTGTCTGGATTACTCAGAACACCTTTAGTCTCTGTTCTATGCTGACCATTTGTCTTCTACGACTTTGTTCTGTCTCTTTTCTTGCAAAATGTGTCCTTAAAGTGTGTTAAGTGCACAGGAATCTTCATGTGAACAACTTAGTGACTAACTTGACTAATTGATTTCAAATCACAACTCCCTGGTTAGGAAGCTTTTGGTTCCAAAAAACTTGTATACTCACTAGATGAGGAAACAATTTCCCCATCTTGTTTCTTGGATGTCTTGGTCTTAAATAGTGTTATCTCTTCAAACAAACCTGCCATGTTCACTGAAACAGATGCCGCAACCATTTCATTTGCTTTTGATCCTAGTTAGTAGGTGAACTAAAAATCTCACATTCAACACTTTTTGTATCTTTGAAAACTAAATTTTAAAATTTAGTTTTCATGAGGCTTTAATAATAGTAGAATTCAAATATTGTTGTAAGAAAAGAGACACCTTTCTATTTTCTTATTATTTAATTCTTCAAATTGTGGTATAGTGAAGTTTTCTATTGTTTTTCATGGGGCATTTTCTATTTATACTCCATGCTTAGTGCCTCCACAAAGTACTT
>VDFB02107823.1:0-10680 GCA_007258455.2 Sequoia sempervirens | reverse complement strand
TTTCATCACCTAAGATTGCCAAAAGGCATGAGGGGAGAGGATACACACCTCAAATGCACAAAAGTAAGAAAATAAAATCTTGAGTGTTTCTCTTCACCCAAGATCGCACAAAGTGCAAGTAGAGAGGATACGTACTCAAAGCGTGTAAAAAGAAAAAAATCACTCACTTCAAGCACTTGTTTATTTTAACCTTCAAAGCAATGGTGAATTCATTTTAAGTGCCAAATAGAGTGTGAGTTTTCCTTGTTCAATTTTAATCCCTCATAGTAATGATCTAGTAAGATTGTATGTTCAATTTTAACCAACTTGAAAAGCTTAAGTCAATGATTAAATTTAAACTCAAATTAGTGCTATTTGGTCCTAAAAAAGAAAATGAAAAGCAGAATTGGAAATCCTAAACTATTACAATGAGCATTAAAAAATGCTTTTAGCTTTCCAAGTTGATATTCCTCTTCAATCTACAAAGGTAGTGCTGGACAACAAAGGCGGTGCTATATCTACAACAAAGGTGATGCTTTGGTGAATTACAAAAGTGGTGCTATATAGCAGAAAGAGAGTGCAAAAGTGACGCAGCAGAAGCAAAGGCACTGCAAAAACAAAATTGACATTTTGGTTGAGAATAGAAATTGATAGTTTGACTGAGAAGACTAAAGCGACACTTCTGCAAAGGTGACACGATAGAACATTGCGACAACGATGCGATGTGATAGAGGCAGTGCTATATGCGGAAGTGACACTATGCTTGCAGTCAAAAGAGGTGTTGAAAGCAAAGGTGGGGCTTTGTGGACCCAAGGGAAGTTTTGCCTTCCTGTAGCTACAAAAAATGTCAATTTGAGGCCAAAATATCAAATTTTAAAAAGGTTAGCCCTCCTTTTAGTGCCAAAATGTGAATGCCTAATTTGTAATTAGCTAACAAGAGACAAAAAACAAGGTTATTCATGTTAGAAATCCAAACAAAGCATTCCCTATGAGATTCTCAATCAAACAAAGACAAAAAAACATGAGAAAACATGAAATAACACAAAATAAAAGCATGCAACCCTATCTAACTTGATCAAACCTCCATCCCATAGGGAGATTGGTGCTCCTTTGATGTAGAAAGTAGCCCTTTCCCAATCCCTTTGATAAGCTCCAAGATGTAGATGATTCCAAGTGCATGTGATGATGAAAACAAGCTTAAAATATGATGAAAATGGTGTTAATGAGTGATTGCTATGAGTGAAAATGCCTATAGTGATATTGCATGAGATTATGGATCCATATTGTGTAGAGAAAGCCTCTACTTATAGGATTCTAGGGTTGAAGAAATAGTGAAATTGGTGAATGTGGGATTAAAATGGATGGAGATGGAGCACATTTTGGGGAATGTGCAGCAGTGATTTTTTTAGTGGCTAATATTCGCCAATTGGATAATAGTTGAAATTTGGGAATCTAAAATTGGCTAATAGTTTGAGCTACAACGTGATTTGAATTGCCACATTTTTACAAAAAATAATTATAGTCTTATTTGAATCGCCAAATAATTTATTATATTAAAAATTATAACTCAAAAATTTGCCACAATATTCGATACATGATTAGATTAGATTTGCCTAAATTTTACAAATTGTAGTAGAAATCTATATTAATTCACTAATAGTATATCATAATTGTTAGTTTTTTAGGACCATATTTCTAATCTTTAGTTTCCACCATTGATTTATAATATAATTTAATGGCCCTTGTTGTATTCCATGAGGTAAAATGTACCCATGATTTGTAATGCTCATGGGCCCCACAATTTTGGGTCTCACAAGCATTATAGATTGTGGGTAAAATTTTACATTATAGAGTACAACGAGGGTTGTTAGATCAATGATCTAAAAGCAACTTTGAGCCCCATGAGAATTACAGATCATGGGTACATTTTACCTTGCAGAATATGATGAAGTACATTATATTATATTTTAAAACAATGGTGGAAAGTAAATATAATAGTCTACCCCTTCAACCCATCGATAATTTCCACCCTTAGGCCCCTACTTTTCCATGAGAATTATTTTTAGATTGGATAGATTCGCCATCATAAATAATGCATTTTCCTATTATTTTTCGAGATTCGCCAAAATTTTCTACAAAATTTTAGTGATGTAAAAAAATCACCAATAAAATTAATATTTTTATTGAAAAAAGGAAGATTTCCAATAGCATTTTTTTTTTCTAAAATAATGAAAGATTCGCAAGGATTTTATATCTTTTTTTGAGGGGGTTTCTTAAAGTTATCATTGGATGCAGAGTTAAGAGGATGTAAGGGAATTGAATGAATATGGTTGAGGGTGTAAGAGAATGTTGTTGAGAATGTAAGAGAGGTTAATGCCCTTATAAGAGATAAGATGACATGTAAGAGGGATTAAATGACTTTGTAAGAGGTATTTAAAGCCATTTGGAGGGAAATTAAATGAAGGGGCAGTTGGAGGAATATTCCTAGGAATATACCATTGTGAGGATAAATAAGGTATTTAGTTAATTAAAAGAAATGATTTTCATGTGCAACCTGGTTAGTTGACCATGGGTGATTTAACTTTGGTGAAGTTAAAAGCTAGAGTAATGGGTAATGATGATTAGGGAGAGATTAGAGTTAATTAATTCATAATTTAATTAACTCAAGTGGGTTAGGGGATTTGTGATATTTAATTAAATAGTTTGATTTATTTAATCAAATGAGAGGACTTAGGGGAATTTAATTAAATGATTTGATTTTAATTAAATATGATGAACATTAGTTAGAAGAAAGTGAATTAATCCAATAAAGTTAAATATTTGATTAATAGTAGAAGTTGTTGAAACTAACTAAATAATAAAGATTATTTAATTAATTGGTTAGTGCAAAAATATTTTAGGATGAAGTGATGTTAGTTAATTAGAATCAAATATGAAATGCCGATAGGACTTTTTGAGATCTACAAGTTCAAATCTATTCAAAGACCAAAATAAGATAAAATTAACTAGATTAGATGAAAAAAATACCATCTACCTACTAAAAATATTTTAAAGACATAAGAAGCAAAATTGTTAATCTGGTTACAAGATCAACAACATAGGCTATCCAAATTTTGTTAGGATTAGGTTTTGTACCCATTGCATGACATGAAGCTATTTTACTATGTAAAATAAATAAATATTTAGTTGTGGTGCATCTAGGAGATGTGTTTAGCCACATTAGATATTTATTTGGGTCTAATTGTAAAGTTGTATATGTAATATTGGGTTATCTATTTTTTGTGTGTGGACATAGAATAATTAATTAATTTTTTTTTAATAATGTGAAAATTTTGTATCAAAAAGTAAATGATTGGTCAATGGTTTTGTGTACTCATGAGGCACATGGTTAAATATCTTATCACCTGATTGTATTTTTGAGTTTGAGTTTATAAAAAATCACATGTTTAGTGGTTAAGATTGATTAGGTGAATGTGATATCATTGTATTGAGTTTCTCTTGTGAGTCCATATGTGAAGCATGACATGGGATGTGTAGTTACATGCTTGGACACATGGGGAGTGCATTGGAGAAGCTTGATGTTTCAAAAGTATTCATGGAAAAATCATTAAGTGCATTATAATGTTTCTATTGTTGAATAATACATAGAACGTGGATGCTTTTGAAGGATAGTTTTTTTCTCTCTTGAGGGTTTTCCTAGGGTATATCTTGTGTTATCTTGTGGATTATCTATTTTATCTTTACTTTATCTTTATTCTATAAGATTGCATGCATGCTTTTCTCTCATGGGGTTATGTAGGGCATGGATTAAACATTTTTTAGTATTATGTATTGATTTCCTAACAAGTGGTATTAGAGCTTTATTCATGGTTGTGGGAGGTGTGAGCTCTTAGGTCTTGTATAAATTTTTTTTAGTAGATCTAGTGTAAAGTTGAATCCATGAAAATTCAAGAAATATCTAGACATTTCAAGGTATGAAACACATGTGTAGGTTATTATAATTTTGTAGATCTAAGGTTTTGGGTTTGCAAATTTGTTGGGTTTATTGCAGATCTAGGGTTTGAATTTTTTTTGGTCAAAAGGATTTCTTAGATGTGCTTCATATGAGGGTTTTATAGGGGAAGTTTCATAGATGACCTCTTGAGATAAAATAAACCTCACCAGATAACTGTCTAGGGTTTGAGCTTGACCTGTCTATGTGTTTAATCCTAATTTTGTTATGTGCTTTATGGCACTGTAGTAGTTTTCTTTCAAGTTAATAAGAAAAAACCTTGACCATATGAATGGTAGAGAACTTTGATTATCTAGATAACCCTATTATTCTTGGTGTTGATTTAAAATTTTTATATTTAAATCAATGATGAATTTATACCACGGGTTATTTTGAGTTCAAAATTTTGAGGGTAGTTATAGATGGATATTTTTAATTTCTTATCCTTAAAATTTATGGTAAATTAAAGGAGTAGCATATT
Organism: Sequoia sempervirens; assembly: GCA_007258455.2. Lineage (NCBI taxonomy): Eukaryota > Viridiplantae > Streptophyta > Pinopsida > Cupressales > Cupressaceae > Sequoia > Sequoia sempervirens. The sequence continues at coordinate 6,229 of VDFB02107823.1, read as the reverse complement.
TAAATGAGCATATAAAACAACCCAATAATTTGGGGTTATATTTATGTGTTTATATAAATATGTAACATTTAGGAAAAGTTGAACTTTAAGGAAGTAGCATATTAATTTGCTTATAAGGAGGGATACTATGTTTCATTTAATTATATATATTTATAAATACATATACAAATACATATATTTATTTATTTATTTATAATTGTTGATGCCAAAAATTGACGAGGTATCAAAGGTTTCGATGGGAAACTCGCCAAATTAAGGGGACTCCTTTTGTTAAACCGAAAGTGACCTCTCGGTTTTAAAGAAATTTTAATTTCTATAATATTATTTCTTTTGGGAAAGTGTTCAAAACGCATATAATGAAGCAAAATATAATCTTAAGGTGATGCGCCAAACTTTGCCGATGGGCAACGATAAATCATAGATTTAGGGGTCTGAATGGTGTTGTCATGTTCCAAAACATCGGAGACTTAAAGCTATAGCATAAACAGTTCAGTTATTGACGTAAAATAGTATTACATACATCTTTACTACTAAGAAGAGTCATTTAGACATGATTTAGATAAGTAAGCTTGTATTCAATATATAGAAGTTCTTTCAAATGAAATGCTTAAGACAGTATAAAGCACAGTTTACAGTTTAATCAAAACATGAAAAACAGAAAGGCCGAACAATAGGCACAATCTGAAAGTTTCTTGCAAATAAACATGTAAAAGAGGCCTGGTGTCTCTTGCTAAAACCAGTATCCTTTTTTTAAAAAAATTATTGGACCTTTCTCTCATTGACTGAGAGAGTATATATAGCCAGAGAGAAAATTCCCACCGCTTTGGAGAGTTGTAACAGAAAAGATCCCACAATCCCCTACAATGATGCCATAATCAGAAGATTCCCAATGTCATTACAATGCAATGAGTTAGAACACAACATCTGGTCATCCAGTTGCAAGCGTGCCCTTCGCAATGATGGCAGTGGTCCCAGCCAGGCTTGAGGCGACAAGTGTCATCCACCGCTTCAAACGACCATGACGAGCGGCACCCAATAGCATAATCTCCCTCAGCCAGCCTATCGCCCACTTCAAGGATTAGTTGTAAGGCACGTGGCATCCTGTCGCTGCCCGAATGAAAACCTCTCTTATTGCTGTCGAGAGATTGCGAAGAAGCAACACGTGTTCGAGGGGCTGAGGTCCTTCTTGATGTGGAGAGAAAGTCGTATCAACCGGGTGCGAAAGATGCGTGGCAGCGTTTCGCAGCCCGCGGTTGCTCACCTCCCTCTAGTGTTGAAAAGATATGCGAGCAGTTGCCACCTAGCAGAAGGTAGGGCCCGCCAACACCCGTAGAAAGAGAAAAGAAAACCATGCACAAGCATTACGCAGCCCGCATTTGTTTATTTCATTCCCGCATGAAAAGCTTGTGATATGTCGCCACGTAGCAAGATGTAGGTCCCTCTGACAATCTTTAGAAATGACGGCCCCCGCAGAAGGCTTTTGCAACCCGAAGAGACTTCAAGGCAAAAAGAAATAAAAACCTCCGCAAGTGAGACACGTGGACGCCCAACGCAGCCTCTCGGGACCCGAAAGGGAAGTCGCTACCCAAAGCTGCGAAGTGAGGATGCGCATAGCGGGAGATCAAAACTCGATGGAAAGCCGACTAAATTCGGCGACGCACAGGTCGACGCACACACATTTACAAAAGAAACCCGAAGGGAGCTATTTGAATATTTATTTTAACAGCTTTTGGTGACTATCAGGGGCGTTTCAGATAAGGAACAGAGAACCCAAAAACTCTCTGGTTCTGCAGACCAGAGCTTTTATCCATAGGGCGAATAGAGTCAGAGTTTGGAAAGAGCAGCTTGCAAGGGCGACCATTCACTTTCGGACGGCTTTGCCATGCTGCGCAAATTTTCTTGTGCCCTGCGGAGATCGATTGCCTCCTTGTGAGGTAGTACCTCAGGTAAGCCGACGCCTACTTGGATATGGAAAAGCAGTTGCGAGAGCGGATGAATGATTGCCTCAATGTCGACTGCTATTGGGGAGCTGCCGAACTCCCTAAATGCCTCTGGGTCGTTCTCCTTCTGCTCAATAACCTCTGCAATCTGTGTGGTTGTCGCAATGGAGCCATCCTCGAGGAACGGGGACAGCAGCCCTAGCTTGCCTAGCTCGGAGAAACTTCCCCGAATGCCATCCAGTGCCTTACCTAGAAAAGCCACCACTGCCTTAGTGCGCTGGAAGGCGGAGTGACAATGAATAAATTTATTTGCTGTTTGAGCAGTAGTGTCCCGATCTTCGATACCCGCCCCGGCCAGGATTTCATCGGAGACTAAGTATAGCTTGTTGAGCAAGTCCCTTGCCTCAGGAACCTTCTCCAGGATGAAACGTGGGAACTGCTCCATTGTGTCATTGGCCTCTTGATTGAGCCTTGATGCCTTGGTGATAAATCGGAGGGTAGGCTACAGTGTTAGGAAAAAGGTCTTGACTTTCTCTGAGTGAGAAATGTACAATTGCTTAACCAGCGGAATGACATCAGATTGGGCAGGTGCAGGCAATAGAGAGGCTTTAAGCAAAGAAATCTCTGCGTCCCTTGAAATGAGTGCCTCGGCTAATTCTGCCTTCTTCTTTTTCTCGGACGCCAACTGCTCTGCATAGCTGTTCATTTCTTTATTCCAATTTTGTTCGGCTCAGGAGTGGTTCACTGATTGCTCTTCCAGGGAAGCCTTTGTCTCTCAGAGTTCCTCTTCTAGCTTAGCCTTCAGGCTTTTAAATTCGGCCTCTTTCTCTTGTACTTTTTGCTGATACTGCTCTTGTAGGCGCTCTAACTCCTCACCCTTTTGTGCCATCCCCTGACTATACTCAAGGCGGATGCATTCAACCTCTTCCTCTTTTGACTGTAGGATCTGTCGGGCCACCTAGTTCTGGCTTTGCAACTCTTTTACTAAGCCTGGGTCAGCAATCCGGGTTTTCGCAATTTCGCCCTGAAGCCTATTCCTCTCATTCTCTGCTGTCAGCGCCTTTTCAGTCATTCAGGCGATATCTGCCTCTAAGGATTTCTCCTTTGTCTCTAGAAAGCTCACCCTTTCCTTGGTTGCCATGAGCTGCTCATCATTCTTCTTTAACTGGCGGCCTGTTTTGAGGAAGTCAGAAGTGACCACCCGTCGTGTCTCTTCCATGATTTCGACCTTATCTTGTGGCCGAGCTACCATCATGTCAAGTCTGACAGCATAGATCTCATAGTCTTTGGGTTTGCATTTCTCCACAGGGGCTTGCTTATCCTTGGGTTGAATTTTAATTATCGAGGCCTCCATCATCTGAAGCTTATGCTCGGCTTGGCAGGAGCATTGTCATCCTTTGCCTTGGGTTGCCTTATTCTATTTGCGCGTGCCTCTTTTCCACAATCTATCTGTGCTATGAATTCGGCTAGTGATGAAACTATCCCACCTGTAAAAGGAACACCGGAAGGCAGGGCATAGGGATAGGTAACTTTCATAAGTATACGCATTTAAGCACTGAGTAGTACATTTGTGGAGAAAGTGTGCGTTCCATACGCTGAGAACTATCAATGAGAACTAGAGTATTTATGCTTAATTTGAATCGAGGATTCGATCGTAAAAGGCTCGTATTTGAGGAAGGAGTAGTTATTGTTTGGAGTATCGGCTTATTTAAATGGGAAAGGAAGGATTAAGTAGCATATGAAGAAAAAGAATAGGGGAGCCAACTAAGGAACGTGATACAAAAAAGCGAGAATTGAGAAGTCGGCGGCAGTAGGTACATATACTTTTATACTCGGAGGAAGTAATTATAGCGGTGGGCATGTAGCGGAGCAAATCAACAAATGAAGTTGATGCTTGAAGCGAGAAGGTAAAAAGGGTTAGGACTTATAGTAAGGCTGCTAATAGAATAGGGAGGAGGAGGTGAATCTGAAGGAATGGGGTCAAGAGAGGAAAGGCCCAGAGAATGTACATTGGTAGTTGGCCGGTGGTTCGAGGTCGTCAAGTGACTTCGCCCTAGGCTTCCCGGCATTTGGCTAGCAGTGGGCACTTCTCCTCCGATGGGTTCTTGCAAAACCCCTCCGATAACACTTTCCGTGCGCTGCCTTTTCGCAAGCGGACATTCACTAACTTCGGCAGTCGGATCCTTCTGATGAGGCATTAGCCAGGCTGGTTTAGCGGCCCAAGTGCGTGTGTGCGAGCCTCTTGATATATTAATACGTACATTAGTGGCCACATAGGCGGCATGCCCGGAGACGTTGCCCCCTTGCGCTGAAGAGGATGATACCGCCGCTTCTTCTTCATGCTCTTCAGATCCCTCTCCCTCTTTGCTCCTATCAAGACTAGAGATCAGGCTGGGGTGGCCCTCATTCCACCATCTGTCGAATTCCTGGTCGTCCTTCAGCTGATTATAAGGAGCATCCAACTGCGCTATTTCCTAGCGATATCTCCAGAAAGCTCTTATTTTTTCATCATTCCATTCCTCACCGCTTTTTAAGTTGTTGTACATGCTGCGCTCCATCGGAAGATTGTCCCTGGCCACAGACACAGGAAAGTAGAACTTGTGCCACGGGCCCCTAGTGTCTGGCGTAGGGATTTGCGCTAATTCCACAAAATCTTCCTCTCTGTCTGTCCGCGGATTAAGCCGTTTTTCCTAGTATGGTCGGGGAACATGGGTAACTTTCATATGTGGCTCTGGTAAGTCGTTGAAAGGGTTGTATTCCCACTTATCATTTATCAGTACCAACCCTAAATGTGTCAACTTCTCTTCTAACAACTTGTGCGATTGTTTTTTAACCAGCGTTACCGACTTGAAACTCTTCGGACAAGTGAAGAATCCCTTCTTCTTTACACTTCCGCTGCTACAGAAAGTGAAATCAATGACACACACCTGTCGGAAAATTTCTAGCGCAAGCACTCTATCGGTGACGCAGGCCAGGAGCAGGAAAGGTTTTCCAGTAAAGCCCCGCATTCGAAGGATTGTAAAATCCCTGCCTAAGAACCAGTCACAAGCAGGGGTATAGCTCTGCATAAATCCGGTCTGCTCCTGGGTGAGCCGGACGATATCACCTTCTCTGATTAAATCATTCAAGACCAAGGCTATGAAATAGTCCGCGAAGGCATAATAGTTATATGTTGCGGAAAGGAAAGGTGTCCATGCAGACACCGGCTTTCTTTTATTCTGCTCATCAAAAATTGATAGCGGAACAAAACAGGCGAAGAAATCCGGATTCTGATGCAGGAACATGTGGACCAGGTAGGAAAGAAATCTAAACTTCTTTTCCGCCCGATAATTCTCCATTTGCTGTATCATTTCTTCAACCATGAACTCAACAAAATCATACCAGAAGAGTTCATGTTGCTTGCGAAACTGTATTGCAGGGCCCAGCTGAAAAGCCTCGATCTTCTCATCAGAGTCTCGGCCGCAAACAAAAGCCAGCATGGACATGGCTTCCTGGAGATCATCACGGAATGAACCACGCGATAATGGGATGCTTGGTGCTTTAGCGGATGCGATACCTTTCTTATTAGTCTCTTCTAACAAGAAATCTGAACCAGTTTTCATTTTCCTCCATATTTTCTCCCCCTTGCTTGGGCAAAAAGGCTCGATAGTCTCCTTCCTCCTACTGGGGTCCAGGATACATAACATGTTCCAGATGGCCTCTGGGTTGATATGAACCCTTAAATTGCGACCTTCAATGCAGTGGGTATCTGGATTATAGCGCTGAAAAGCTGCGTCGACCACCTTCGGGAAATAGTGCACCAATGGGACCATGTATTGTGGGAGACCACTATACCAGACTCTACTTGGCGTGGATTGGTCTGCCTTTGTTGTTGATAACCTTGCACAAGCCACCTCTCTAAGGGATTTAAGATTCTTCTTTAACCTTTTTTTGGTTACTCCATTCCTTAGGTCTATCTAGCTCTTCCGTGTGGGCTCTTCTCGTCTTCATGGGTATACCAGGCGTGGCATATGCTATATCCTTGTATACGTACACCTCAATCAAAGAACGAATAGCCGTGAACAGTTCCTAGCTAATATCTTCTTGCATCGGCTGAGCTGAAGATTCCAACATTTTTCTTTCTCTACAGAATTTGTAAGCTCCTGGCCTGCGAATATGCTTGTTCTAGATAGACAGACAGAAAACAACTCTGCACTTCCCTTGCATTTGTAAAAAGACTTTGAAATATTAAGCCTTTTCATGCAATAATAACAACTTTTCCCAAGGTGGTAGGCGAAAGCAAGCCTTTT